>PVKS010037777.1:0-18398 GCA_004027875.1 Aplodontia rufa
AGAATTTTGGTTTAGGGATGCTCAACCTGTGTCAACTTCATTTTGAAATTGTTTGATGACAGCTATTTTGCTTTGGTTTTTATTCAGGGCCTGAAGGAGCTCTTTTTGAACACTCAGTGGAGACACCCCTCATCAGAGCTGACCCATTTCAAGACCTTAGGTACAAATTTTTGTTCCAATTTCAACAAATATGGGAGATGAATGAGTACATGGTGGAATAATAGGTCAGTGGTTGTTACCAGATTATTTTTTACTGCATGAATTGATTTTATTTTCATTACTTTCTGCATTTAACTAATCATTATTTACTGAACTCCAAAAATAAGGCAAAAGTTCTACTGATTATACACGATCTTCTCTGAGTCCCATGCCTCTTCATTCTCTCTGTCCTCAGTGCTTTAATTCAGGCTCTGCACTATTCCAGCATCCTACTCCTCCCTCTAGCTGGTCCTCTCCAGTTGCCCTTCACTTCTGTATCTGAGTGGCTTTGCTCATTGTGAATGATTTAAATTGCTTCGTTGATTGTGCATGAGCCATAGGGAAGTTTAAAAGCACTGTCTTGGGTTATCGTGGCCTCTAATGGTCCAGGCTGTGACTGGCAGCTGTCTCCTCTTTATCAGCCTTCATGGAATGGAGTGGCTGCCATGCTCTCCCACCCCATGCTTTTGCACAAGTCATTCCAACTGATCGGAGTGCCCCTCTGGCTATATTATCCATCTCTACACCATCTGCAAACAAGGCAAAATCTTGTACCTTTTAGTGGAAGAGAATGGTACCTGTGCGTGGACTTTGAAATTTGCAAAAGGCATTCTTGAAAATGTGAATTTATTTTGTTGTTTTTTTATTTCTCTCTCTCTCCTCCAGGATCTGTGTACAAGTGTGGTATTACACCTCTCACAGGCTACTAAATGTCATGGGTTGACTGTCCATTCCAATAATATATTTGTGGCTTATATCATAAACCAAATGATCTTTTTTTTTTTAGAGAAAGAGGGACAGAGTGAGAGAGAGAGAGAGAATCAACTTTTTTTAGTCTTTCATGTGGGTTGCATTGATCTGACACTTCGTTGTGCATGTGGTGCTGGGGTTCAAACCTGCATACCTGCGCATGCCAGGCCAGCGCCATAACTGCTGAGCCACAGCTCCCGCTCCAAAAAGCAAATGATCTTAAACAATGACCTTTAAAACAAATGATCTTAAAGTCCGAGATAGCACTTTAAATTGCAATTAAAAGTTGCAATTAAAAGTTGCAAAAAATCTATACAGCATAATTAACATATTATAATAAATTATGTGTAATAGGAAATCAAGGTACAATAGAAATCCCAGCTTTACATAGACCAGCCAGGTTGCTTTGATCAAACTAATTTTGAAGTGATTTTTTCATCTTAATTGGCACTGTAAAATATTAATAGTAATTCCTACCTGTCATTTTTATTATTGTTATTATTTCATACGAATAGGAGGTAAGAAATTCAACACTTTTTTCATTTATTTAATATCTAATTCAATATTAAATGCAAATAGGAGTTCAATTTATCTTATCACTTAAAGAACATTTATAACATAAAAATAAATATGGCTATATTAAATTACAACAGTGTTCATTCATTTTGATAAAGTTCCATAAGATTGATATTAAAGAATTATTATAATTAAAAAAGAAAAATATTTTACTTTCTGAAAACAGAAAATTATGCAATATATTTTAAAATAATACCATTAAAGCCATTTTAAAATAGTAAAATAATATAAATTTTGGAGTACCAGAACACTTTTTAAAATGAATATTAAAATGTATAACTCCCAAAATTAATTCTTCTTATGATGTTCCATAAATCTGCAAGTTTTTACCATGGACTCTTACTAAAAAAGAAGACAAAAAATATCCTCTTGCTTTCTAAAAGGTGAAATTAAGGATTTTATAACCCAAGTGTTATAAAAAAATGGAGGAAATACTGATGTTGTAAGGAATTACTTGAGGCATTGGTAAGGTCGGAAAGAGTGAACTAACATTTATTGAATGCCTGTAACTTCTAGGAACTGGCCTGGGATGTAACTTACCTTATTAAATCATCAACCCAGTATTAAAATAAAAAAAAAATTTAGCCCCATTTCATAAAGGCAACAAATTAGATCAAGGTAGTGCCATGTTCTAAGTTACAAAGCTAAAACTGTAGCTGTCCCATGGTTCAAATTCAACTCTCACTTCAAAGCCCATGTACACCCTAATCACTGTCCCCAGCATCCAAGTGGACCCTTGAGTGATTTATTCTTTCATTATCAATTTCCATTGATTGATTCTATGATGTTCATATTTTCATCTGCAAATTCTTAACATCAACTGTTTCACTTTTTTATTTCTGGGTCCAGTAAAACACTATTCCTGGCTTGAGTACAATGATAAAGATTCCTGAATGTTCTTATTGACCTAAAAATATTTAATATGATTTTTGAAAGGTTTGTATCACAGTGCATTCACAAACATATCTCTGAAATGTACTTTTATTACAACTTAGTTTATTTGCTCAATGTTAGTCATAGAGGGGAGATGGGTATTATTTTCTTGAATATGGATTTAAACAACTTGGATAGAAGCTAGATTTATATGACCTATGGGAAAATCATTCACCAGAAAGTGTTACCTTAAAGCTAGCTTTCATTTCATAGGTGATGTAATTTTTTCTTATCAAAAAATTCAGCAAAAATATATTGAACTCTTTAAGTACCACAGTCCATGATAAATGCTAGTTATATGGTTTAAAAGACATGGTTTCTGACTTTACTGAGTTAACAGTCTATTGGGAAAAGAACACATGTGAGTTTGACCAGTGTAATCAGTTGCTCTGATGAACATGTACATTATAGTAAGGTATGCAAGGATGAGCATAAAATCTCCCAGGGGAATCTCAGGTGATGTCCCAGAGAAGGAAGCAATGAGTCCTCTGCAACCACATAGGGATAAGATGTCAACCAAGTTATTTTTATAAACTGTTGTGAATCATATCTAGCACAGTCTTTATAAGTAAAATGATCAAACATAAAAATCTCTGTCCCTTTGCAAGTACTTGTAAGTACTGAAACATATTAATAAGAGTTATAAATGTTAAACTCAATGAAAAACCAAGAATATTTCCAAGTAATAAAGAGGAAGCTCATGGTTGGAGCAGAGAGGGGGAGCTAAGAAAAGATATTCATGGGAAATCCAATAGACTAGGGCCTGGGACTTCAGTGGCGACATAGGGACTGAGATGACAAGTCACAGGGCCATGTGCATGAAAAGTCTGGGCAGAGATGCCTCCTAAGTCCTATTCCTGTGAAACAAATGGGTCAGTGTCATCGCCAGCAATACTAGGTCTAGAATCAATTAAATCATATGTCATCGGTATAATCAGTTAAGTTGTCACCAATGAAGACATGATTTAAAAATAAACATGGTTCAAAAGCCATGTTTTCATTAATGGATTCATTAAGGACATGAATTTTTAAACATTTATAGCATTTTGTTTCCACTGCAATTATACTTTTAATTTTATTTAGTTATGAGGTCCAATGTGATAATTCAGTACAATGTATCATGTTCAACTCAGGGTGATTAGCATTTCCACATCCTTAAACATTCATCATGGCTTTGTGTTGGGGGCAGTCTCTGCACCTGTCATGGGGTAACTGTTTCCTCTTAGAGATAGGGGATAATCTTATCATGGTGGCTATAAGGCTCTGCTGTTCCTGGAATCCAAGGTGACTGCAGGTTTAGGGCAATGACTGGAGGCTTTCAGGTGCCCCTCCAGGGGGTCTGGAACAGAACATTGTAAAAGTTAGCAGTGGAATGACCCTGCCAATCTTGAAAATGCCTTATTTCCTCTTATTTTGGTGTCTTCGGCTTGAAGGAGGGTGAGATAAGTTAGGTAAAGTTAGTGCTAAAAATTCTTGTATTACCGGGTTTCAGGCAGATACTCCTTAAGTGATTAACGTGTCTTCATGCAGCACAGAGCAGTGACCTGACCTGGAGTGTAAGGCAAAGGTGATTGATACAGAATGAAGGCACAGATGCCAGGATTTATCCTTTTAATTACCCATGTGGCACCTGCAGGCCCAAGTGAGGACTCGGTGTGTTTTAGCAAAGGCAGCCTCAGTCCCAGCTATAATTGGGGGCTAGGGCTCACCCAGTGTTTGTGGTACTTTTAATGGGTAGCAAGGTCATGATTGGAAACCTCAGGGGTACATATGCCCTTGTCCCTGTGGTGGCCCCTGACTTTCTCGTTCTCAACTCCAATCCTTAAAAACGCACAAGGTTCTCACTGCTGTTTCAAGACACTTTACATATTATTTTCCAGAAGAGGAAATCTGTTTGGTTTGGTGTTTTGAAAACAGAAAGGGACAGAAGTTTAAAAATAATTGTACTTGATGCCACAATGTAAGATTTTTAAAACCTACACTAGGTATGGAAGTTTTCATCAGTTTCCATTTTTCAATGTTATTTTGATAGCTATACTTATAAATGTGGAGTTATTATTTTTGTAGTAACTTGGTTTTTTCCCCAAATGTGATATTTGAAAAAAAAATGACAACTCCAAAAATACTTTTTAAGTAATTTTAGGAAATTTCTAAAGAAATATAAATTCATGCTAAGTGTAACTTTACTACCAAGTACATTTATTAAGTTTCAACTTTTTGAAAATTAGAAATTGTTGTATGCTCTGTAAATTAATTACTCATCCTTTAACCATTGATAAACTTATGAAGTTCTTTTCCCCCCAAATAAAAGTTTTTTTCTTATTGTTTTTGTACTTCCTGGCCTTTCATCATATTTACAAAATTTGGGCTTAATCTAATCCTGAAAATGTTAAAACTGAAAAATTATCCGTCTAGTCCCATAACTTTTGCCCTTGCTTTGAATGGCACTAATGCGACATGAGCAATACATATTAAGGTCATACATGATTGACTAGCCATGTTCTGGAAACTCACTAAAAATGAAAATCAGTAGTTTAGGGAAATTACTGAATTCTATTTATTTTTATTTTAAAAGGAGCTCGACTAAAAATGCATCTGCTTTAACAGCAAATCATCCTAACTGATAATACCAATCAACTGTGAGGTCTCCCAAAGACAACTTCTCTTTCACAGACACATTAGTTGAATTAACAAGAAGAGAGCAAATCAAATTCTGAAAGCAAAGTCAAAGCTTTATGTCCTGAGAAGAAAACTTCTATGAAGTGTCATAAATAGGGATATAGAAAGAATATATATACACATACATGCACATATCAGTATTTGGGTGCAGTTCTTTAAGGTCATTAGGAGGTTTCTGTTAAGGACAGATGGCAGATGTGGCAGTGGTCCCATAAGATTATATTGCCTAGGGCTGGAGATGGATCAGTGGAAGAGCACTTCCCTAGCATGCTCAAGGCCCTGGGTTCAATCCCCAGCACCAACACACACACACACACACACACACACACACACACACACTCACCTAGTGTGGGAAGAAAGAGGGGAGTGATATTGGCCAAAGTATATTTATGTTGTGTGCATGTACAAACCTGCAATGACAAATTCCATCATTATATACAACTATAATGCACCAAAAAAATGTGGGAAATCACATTATATCACCTACTGAGGTCATAGCCTCATAGCCGTCTTAGCTTGTGTAAGTGCACTCCGTGACCATAGTGTCACAGCATTTCATCCAGCCGTGTCTCCATATGGCTGTCCACTCTTCATCAAACTTGAGCATAACAATGGACAGTTGGCCCTAGCTCTTCCATCTTCCTTTTGAATGCCCCATGCCATGTAAAACTTTAAATAAATAAATCTGTTACGCTTTTCTCTTGTTAATTTATTGTTGGAGGAGTATTAGCCATGACCTTTAAGGTGGTGAGAAAAGGGTCATATCTTTCCTCTTCTGCAGCAGTAAATGGCCATCTTGAACTATTTTGTCATCGATAACTCATCTTGGAAATGCCACCTTCACGGGGACCTTCAAGGTCATGCATGGATTGAGTGGAATGGACCAGGTCTCTCAGACATGCCTGTGTGTTCTTCCTGCCTTCCCTTCCACCCAGGCAGGAAAAGTGTAGGTTATTAGCGGAGGTCAAAACGTAAGCTGGACCAGCAGGCAGCCAGAGCAAGTACATTTAGCTATACCAAAGTGTTTTCCCATAAGTTAAACCTGGCCTAATTTGACCAATAAATTTCATAAATGTCTTTTAAAGAGTTTTCTTATATTTAAGATTTTAAAATATGAGGCAAGTAAGATTTTATATGCTCAGAAATATGTACAAAAGTGAAATATTGTCTAGTGATGAGTAAATAATTTACCAATTAAAGATAGCATCCTTTTGATTTAAAAATCTGTCTATGACTGGGGAGGTAAAACACTGGTATAGCACTTACCTAGCATGTGTGAGGTCCTAAGTCAGATTCCCAGCATCCCTCCATTCACAAAAAAAAAATCAAATATCTAAATGCAAATTCATTCTTAGGGCATTTCCCCTTAAACCAAATCCCTCTCTCTCCTTCCTAACCCCGCCCCATCCAGTCCTATCCTGCATTGGAAAGGATTTTGAATTTGTATATCTTTTTCTGTCTCTTCTTCCTCTCACTGATCTTTACACCATAGTATGAAATCAGCTTCTCAAACTTGGGGGCTAAACAGTTGAAAAATATTTCAGGAGATCACATTGTGCCATCTGGTGGAAATTTATTTTTCTCTAGGTAGAGACAAAAGAAAATTTTTTTACTGTTATATCCCTGGATCTGATCTTATGTTGGCCTAAAAACAAGCAGATTCTGATATATTTTATTATAACAAAGCCAGCTGAGGCCAACTCCATTCTATTGGCCTTATCAGTTCAGTATTTTTCCAAAAGAAATTTTTCTATCTGTTCTGTAATCTTTCTAATTTAAAAAAAGGGGAAGGAAGAGAAGGAAGGAGGAAGACAGAAGGAAAGAAAAGGAAGGAAGGAGAAAGAAAACCAAGGCCAAACATGTGGCAAATGCATGTGTTGTTCTTAAATCTCTTTTTTTCCTAAGTAAGTTTGTGTTTTAAGTAAATAGAGTAATAGTTTCACAAAGTCATTCACAAAAGTCACATTAAGGAAGGCAGTGTTTAGGAACAAGTTGAAGATCCTATATCCCTTGTTAATTGCTAAGCCATTGGTTGAGGGATTCTTAGAATTGCTAATGTTTTTCCTTTTCTTTTTTCTTTCTTTGTGTGTGTGTGTGTGTGTGTGTGTGTGTGTGTGTGCATGCACACACACACACACGCACATGCACACGCAATAGGTCTTATGATGCCCAGGCTGTCCTGGAACCCTGGGGTTTCAGTGATGCTTCTGGCTTAGCCTCCCAAATAGCCGGCACTACAGGTGCGTGCCACTGTACGTGGCTCAAGGGTGGCTTTTGAAATGATGTCTTTTCTTGGCTTCTTTTTCTCATTTCAGGTTAGAATCCCCCACACGGAGTCTAAGCATGGATGCCCCAAGGGGGGTTCATATTAGAGCTCATGGTGGGAAAATTGAGGCCCTCTCTCAAATGGACATCATTCTTCAGAGCAGTGACAGGATGGTGAGTTCAGTAGATCAAGCTCCCATTGTATGTCCAGGTGGTGTTCATGGGGGTCATGTGCATTATGGTATCAGATATTAAATTTCTGGTTGTTTTAATGAAATATTCTGAAAGGCATAGAGTAGAAATGTGAAAGAAAAGCAAAGGACACTTTAGCATTGAAAGGACCAAGAAAGATAAAAAAAAATCTATATTACATCAGAACAGCTTTATTTGACACTTGTGCTATCAACTCACTTGTTATGTTAAACTTTGAAAAAACACTACAAACTTCCAGAGTTACAGACACCAGCATTTGCCATTTCCTAGTGATGCAACTACTCACAGGCTGGCATCACTGGGGGTTACCTGTAAATGACAGCCATCCTCTGTTATTACTCAGAGCCCTGTGCCTGCTCACACAGAATTAAGTTTAAATGAAGATGAAAGATGAAAACTAAGATCATTTTTTGAGGGGCTGTGGAGAGATAGGCAGCTGCAGACTGGTACAGCCTCTCTGGAAAGCAGTGTGGAGAATCCTCAAAAAACTAGGGATGAGCCCACCATGTGATCCTGCTATTCCTCTCCTGGGTATTTTTCCTGGGGATTTAGAATCAGCACATTAAAGTGACACAGTAATATCTATGTTCATAGCAGCTCAATTTACAATAGCTAAATTATGGAAACAAGCCAGATGTCCCTCACTGGATGAATGGATCCAAAAACTGTGGAACATATATACCATGGGATTTTACTCAGCAATTAGAAACAATGATATTGTAGCCTTTGAAGGTAAATGGATAGCTATGGAAGAAATTATGCTGAGTAAAATCAGCTTAACCCAGAGAACCAAGGGTCGAATGTCTTCACTCATCTGTGGAGGCTGGAACTAGACCCTGGCCATTGAGAGAGGTCATCTAGTATCATGTGTTAAATCCAGATAAGGTGTAATGTTATACAGCCTAATACTTTTTTAGAGATATTGTGGGATGGGGAAGAGAGGGATAAGGGTGGGTAATTAGGGGGAGCACTCCTGGGGTTAATTCTAATATCCAGAATATATATACGTTTTATATTATTTTGTCAAAAATGTGTATGGTTGTTCTATAATAAATCTCTGAATAAAAAAGAGCATTTTTTGAAAATCAGCCACAACAGGGATATGATCTGGGATTTCAAGCCTAGAAATGAAACACTACCCTTGCAAGCCAAAGTCATAATGAGACAATGGAGCCCAAGCCTCTCAGTGTCAATTATTGGAATACTATTTAATTTTTTAAATGAAAGAGCTCAATTCCAGTCACCAGAAAATCAGGCATGCTAGAGATATTTCTAAAGCTCCAGAAAAAGCTCAGGGTTTGGCAAAAGAAAATAAAAACAAAAAACTAATTCCAATCCCATGATACAGTTTTACAAATGTTCACAAACAACTGATCTCATCTTCTCTCAGCCTGTCCCTAGGTATTTTCATATGGGTTCAGGACCAGGCACTGGTCCATGAATTTTCTTTTAAACAGCTTCCAAATTAACTACAATTTGTAGTGAATGGTGCAAGTTGTATTGTTTCTGCCACCAGCGAATGTATTGGAATAAAAGTCTGTGGAAGCTGTTGGTTCAATGAGAGGGTGTGTGGATCCCCATACTCCCTCCCCAGCCCTATCCCATCATCACACCTGTGAGAGTGGGCTGAGGATTCAGCTGCCAGTCAGGAAGCCCAAGTTCTCCTTCTAGATCGTTTCTTAATTACCTGAGGTCAGGAGAGTTCACTGGCCCTCCCTGGGCCTGTCTTCTCATTTATCAAACAGTGATAATATTTGCTTGAGACATTGATTTTGAAATGAGATTAGTACTAATAGAGGGGACTGGAGCATGGTTCAGCAGTTATGGTGCTTGCTTGGCATGCATGAGGATGCGTGTTTGAACCCCAGCACCACATATACAACCAAGTGTTGGAGCAAAACAGGCCCCATGAAAAACTGAATAAAATTGATTCTGTCCTCTCCCTCTCTCTCTCTCTCTCTGTCTCCCTCTCTCTGAAAAAAAATACTAATCAGAAGGTGTAGTTGAGATGCACATGGAGGAGGTACCATCTTTGAGGAGGCCATGAGAGGCGCCACAGGGGATGAGAACAGGACCTTCCAGATAGCAGCCTGCAGGAGGACCTAAAAGTTACCCGAAGAAGCCACTGCAGTTGGAGCTTATGAGGTTATGATGTCAGGAGCAGAGATAAAGGCAGACATGGAAATAAAGAGTTTTGGAATCCCACTAAGTCTTAGCATTTTTACACACTTAGAACATTTTACCCTCAAAAAATTAAATTGATTTAATTTTGAAATGATATTACTCATTTGCACGAACTAGGCGTCATTGTTACAAGTAGCACACAAATGGACCCATAATTAGAGTTGATATTTCTTATTACTAGGAGCTCATTCAAAGTGAAGGGATAGATGTCCAGCCCCACCAAAAAATGGGAGGCTAAGGAAAACGAGCCTGGTAATGTTTTGTGGACTGCCAGTGGTTAAAGTTTGCTGGAAGAGTAGGAAAATAAATAAGTAGAAAACAACTAGAAGAAAAATGTCCAGTTAACCACAGGAAGGAGAAGGGAGAAGCCAACAAGTTAAAAACACACCGAGGAAAAGCAGGTACCCAAAGTCCAAGTACCCCAGGCACTGGACAACTGCATTTAAACAATAATTCCCACTTGATGTCCTCTAACAATGTGCCAGGCCACACAAGGCGAGCCTGATTGTCATGCTGCTAGCACTGAGCTCCTGCACATCAGGGGCAGCATCTCAGGAAGAATGCAGAAAGCAGACACTAGTTAAGACTGCAGTTCCTGGGTTACAGCCCCATGAAACAAAGGGAGGACCTAACCTTGTCAGAAAGGAAGAAAATTATGCCGACCCACCACGTATTTTAATTCCCTACAAGTGAGCATCCTGGGATGGCTAAGCATTAGCTAGCTGCTACTGCTCAGTGTGATGATTCTTCTTTCCTTATCAAAAATGTTCCCATACTCATTCCCTTATTAAAAGTGTTTCCAATCCTCTATCAATGGCTCCATGTTTGCATTTCAATTTAACTAAATTGGGGCTGGAGCAGTGGCTTGGTGGTTACAGCGCTTGCCCAGTATGCACAAGTACACAGGTTCAAACCCCAGAACCCTTGTACACAACTAAGTGTCAGAGCAATGAAAGCCATGTGAAAAACCCAATAAAAATTGATTCTCGGTCTCTCCCTCTCACTGTCCTTCTGTCTTTAAAAAAAATTAACTAAATTATAATCTGAACAGAAAATTCAGTATCTTTCATTGTATTTGAATTGGCTTCAGTTTATAAATTTTCTGTTTTCAGCATCTAAGAGAAGAGGAGATTCAAGCAATACTAAAATATTAGGGAAATGGATGGTTGCTAATAAGGTGAATTTAATTGTCTCATAGGAAAACAAAATCACAAATAATATCAGGATAAATTCAAACATTCATAGGTAAAAATTATTAAGATGAATCTATTTTTGTGGATTGTAAATCATCCTAATGGGGAGGAAATGATTTAACATAAAGTTAGAGTAGATCACAAAATAAATGTGAATTGGCAAAGAATTCTGTTATTTTCATTTAATAATTCTGGAAGGCATTTTTAGGTACTGAAAAACTATCTAGTTTATTGAACACCAGAGTTATAAGACAAAGTGTAGTGTCATGATTAGTCAATTATCCCAGCTGGACTAGCTCAGTGAGGAAATGGAAGAGGGGCTCCCCTCCAATTTGGAGGAGGAATGTATGCAAAATTGAACTGGGCTTTAAAATAATGAACCTATAAAAAATGGGGGGAAAAGTCTCTGGAAAAAAGTAAGTATTAAATATATCAAATCTTGAAAAAAAAAGAGATAATTATGATATAGCTTAAGTAAAATCAGGTAGCTATTTCATGTTCTACAAGAAGAAACTAATTTTCTTGAAACATTTTAAGAGTATGAATTTCCTATTGGTCCATTTCATTCCTCCTTAACATCTCCTCTCTCACTTTCTCCCAAACAGCTAGCGCTGGATGCTGAAAGTGTTTGTTTACCCAAGTTGGTACAGGGGACTTGGGATCCCTCCGGTGGCACACAGAGACTCTATGAAATCTGTGTGTATCCAGATGGGAAGCTCTACCTGTGTGTGGCTGGTGTGGGCACCACGTGCCAGGAACACAGCCACATCTGCCTCTGAACTTCTGCCTCTTCCACAGAGCACCTTCTTCTTTTCCTGGGAAGTGTGTCCTTGAACCTTCATGCATCGGAAGCAGCAGAACATCCTGCAAGACTGACACAGGTTGAGGTTGGGAGAAGGACATGCTTTCCAAAGGAACTCACAAAGAATAACATACCGACAGAAGTGTTTAGACAAAACAGCATGGTCTCAAAGCAACAAGTGGATGCTAGATACAAAAATCAAAATGTCAGAAGAATGTTTGTTCCACTGCGTTAACTTTCATCACAACAATAATGGCTTTTCCTAGCTTCCTTTCCCATCTCTCATACATGTCAATGTTCAGCAAAATAGTGGTGTAGAATTAATTTATGATGCTCAACAGTGGATATCTAACTTCTCACAAATGTAGGACTGGTCAATACGAAAATGCCCTGAAGTCTATACAACATTTCCTTTATAGCAAACCTCATATTCCATCTTCAGCTTAACGCAGTGTGTCAGGTTTCACAAGAAAATCTTCAGGTTTCAAAGGGAATTTGAGGTTGATCTGATTTTCAATATATAGTCAAGGGAATAAATTACACAAAATTAGTCTATATATATATGTATATGCATATATATATATTCAATGAGCAATAAATATCAACCTGTGTTTTTCACATCCTTCACAGTTTGAGTCTTACTTCTTTTTTTTTTTTAAAGAGAGAAGGACAGTGAGAGAGACAGAGAAAGAGAGAAACAACTTTATTTAGTTTTTCACATGGCCTTAGTTGCTCCAACACTCAGTTGTGTAAGTGGTCCTGGGGTTTGAACCCTGGTCCTCCTGCTTGCCAGGCAAGCACCGAAACCGCTGAGCCACCGCTCCAGCCCAGTGCCTTACTTCTTTACTCCTCACAAACAACCCTTTGAAGTTGGTAATATTCTCCCCACAAGGTACTAGTGACAAAGACTTAGAGCAAGTCAGAAGGTCACAGGGAACTACTGAAATTCACCCACAGTGTGACCCGAATTTTGCATAGCCATGTTCTCTGGAAACACTGATATTCTCTCATTCCATCCCAAATGCCAGACTATATGATAACTGTACAATGGGATAGCACTAACTGGACAAATAAAAAAACTGAAGCCCAAAGTGGTGTTTTGATCTACCAGGATCAGCTAGTGAGTGGTGGGACTCCTACCTGCAGAGTCTGTGTGCTTCCTTCTATGTCACACAGAAAGACAGGACATGACATCCTAAGTGACTCTCAACGGCTGGTGAAAATAATTTTAGTGGCAAGCGATTGTGTGAGTTGATGCAAACAACTCAGAATGCACTGGAACTATGTTCCCCACCACGGAAAGTGAAGGGTTCGCTTTGGCTTTTATGGACAATTGCTGTAATAAGAATCCCCCAACAGCTAAAGACGCAGCAAGGCCAATGGCATTGCAGCATCCTGATGATAGGATATACAACAAGTTCCAGTTCATTTTCTAGTCTCAGAATCAAGAGAAAGATGAGACTCTTTCCAGTGCTGCTTTAATGAGGTGTTCATTTAACATTGTACCTCACTTAGAACAACACCCTGATTTTCAAGTAGTTAGTATACGTCAACACATAAAACTGCAAAATATACATACAGTGCTCACGAAGCAGTTAAACCTCTAAATGTTATGTTCCTAAAATTTTGTAGGGTTGGGGATGTGCTTTTAATTTTAAATTGATATTCATATTTTCCATTTAGCTAAGTCCTGAATTCTAAAATTAATGACTGTTTTCTTACCATAACACGCCTATGGTCATAGTAAACCACTCTGTTATGTTTCTCATATTTACTCTCCTGTTCCATGTCTATGCAAAACAAGCATCTTCAAGCCCTGGGAACCCAACACAGGATCATCTAACATTTATAAATCAGTTTGGTTGTCATAAAAATTATATTCAGCAGAGAGTGAGGTGCAGAAAAAGAATCAAGAAGAAAATATGGAGGGTAGAGCAAGTTTAAATTTAATTTCTTTTTCTCCTTAGCTTAAATGAGTTATCTTGAAAGAAGGTGTATGGATAGCTGCATTCTATAGAGCAATAAAATATGTATCCCTTGTTAGAATGAAAAAAATTTTTTTGATTGGCTGTATGCTAAAATTAATATATTATTCAATGTAATTTTTCACTGAAGGTCCAAGGTCATGATGATGAACACACCTAATGAGGCATGTAGACTAAGATGTTGTACTTTATGGAGTGTTGATATTTTCGGAATCCAAAGTAACACTATTTTTTATGAACCAATTGAAAAGTATAAATATAAATCAAAAAGATGAAGATCGAAATATAAATTTCAATAGGAAATACATTGAGTTTGCATCAAAATGGACTTCATGGCTGAATAAAAGGAACTCTGGGATCAAAGACCTCTCAACTCTGGTTGTTCCCTACGTAGAGGAGGGAAAGACAACCTTTTCTGAAGTCCACAAAACTCACACTGAAAGGCTAGAGTTGTATGTTCCAGGTCTTTTTCCCTAGTTCCCCTACCAGGCAAGCCTTTACTTCTCTAGGGAAGAATTAATGAGAGTAGAAGTTCTGAAACCCTGCACTCACCCTGCACATTAATATTTTGTGTCTGCTTCATATGGTTCTTTGTCCCCTTCTTTCCCTGATTCAAAACAACATTGCTGCTTGCCTAGCTGTACTGGTCTTCCATATTTTAAAATCCACTTAATCTTGTTGTGGTTTGGAAGCCAAATTTTGAATCAAGAGTAATAAAACAGCTCAAATATGAGACTTTAAAGCACTGCTAAGTAAGGTGCACATTTTAACTGAATAGATGCTATGACTTCAAGTCTGTTTTCTTAGAGGCCAGATTTTAGAGTAAAGGAATGTAGTTCTAGAACCACTTGTCAACTGTAAGAGATGCACATTCTAAGCTTATTATTTTTTACAAAATAAAATTTGGGCTGGAGCCATGGCTCAGCGGTGACAATGCTTGCCCAGCATGCACTGATAGGTGAATTCAAACCCCAGCACCATGTACACAATGAAGTCTCGGAGCAACGAAAGCCAGATGTAAAACTGAATAAAATTGTTTTTTTTTTTCCTCTCTCTCTCTCTTTCTCTCTCTCTGACCCTCTTTAAAAAAATAAATAAAATAAAATTTAACTAATTTGACTTTAACATATAAGTTGACTGGTTTTATAATGTTAACAGATAACTCACATGAGGCTAGGGTTTATGGAAAGGAATGTGCCCACTGTATCTGAACACACAGCATATAAAACACTCAGAGGTGTTTTACTTCTTGTTTTGCTTCAAATGAATGAATGACACTGAGACGGGGGGCAGGGGAAGTTAGGCCGTCAGAGTAGTTAGAATGTTCGAGTCAATCAAGGGAAAACCAGTTCTTTTCCTTTAACATCAATTTGATACCCCCAATGCTAATAAAAAGGGTCTGGCAAGATGAGTCCAGATGCAGACACTCCCTTCTGCTAAGGAAGGAACCACATTCTTTCTATTGGTGCCTGAGGCATGGACCAAAGACTGGACCAGAACTCCCTGTACCTGTGTCCCAGGAACTGGGGCAGGGAAGCAATGACCAGTTGAGGAAAGGATGTCATATAAAAGGGCAAACCTCACTGTCTCTTTGGCTCTGTCCTCTTCTCCCACTCTGGGGGAACTCTACACTTTTCCCTTTGCTTATAAAATCTGTCTACTACGCTGTCTACTACGTGTCCCTCAGTTTCGTTCTTTGACTGCAAGAGGACACAAATCCAACATCCGCCAAACCAGCAGCAGATTGGGCCTCGTCCAGGATATGGATAAGATCACCACCACCAAGGTAAGCTCTCTACAAGGTGTACTTATTATTTATAAAGTGTGTTCTGAAGAACCTTGGGATTTTACAAAAATGATTCAGGGGCCAGGAAAGGAAGCAAGTGGAATGGATGTATTGTAAAGGTAGGGGCTATCTCCCACCACAAGAATTTTATTTCTGCACATTTATGAACTAGGAGACTAAAAGAGGCCTTTGTGGTGGGGCAGGGGGACAGTGCTAATTTTAACCACTGGTCTAGAAATTAATGTTTTCTTTTTAAGTGCATTTTATGTTCCAGAATATTGATAGTATTTATATCAATAGGAACAAAATGAAAAAAAAATGCTACATATCTAAAGGTATATACTTCCCAACACAGAGAAATAAAAAGCATCTTAAATTCAATCCTGTAGAAACCAACGTTCATTTTTCTCCCTGTGTATATAATAACTTCCAGACTCTTCAAAGAGTGATTCTGGAAAACATTATAAAAGGGAATAAACCTCAGGCCCTTGAAAACTTTGCTTATTATTTTTTTAAGCAAGGAAGGATACCTTTCTTTCAAATGCTTAACATAGCAGGCAGATGATCTATCAAAACATTCTGTCAGGTTACAATAACATTTCAAAATTACTTTCACAGAATTTAAACAAGACATATTTCTACAACTTAAGGAAGGTGACAATACCCAGAATATCACAATATTTTCATTTTCTACATGGTATGATTTAGAGTCATTCAAGTAGGAATATTTTAAAAATTACAAGATCTTGTCAGCAGTCTAACCAGTGTAGGTAGGTTCTTTGATCTATAAATCCCATTAAAATATAATTTTACAATAATGTTCTTAAAATATGGTAATGGAATTGAATTAACATATAATTGTAAGTACAGAAAGGATATAATACTTAAGATACAAAAAGGTAGAAAGAAAAATTCAGAACACTCAAAAAAAATTAAATATACACCACTTTATGTTCTGTGTTAATTTGCCACGAGACATGCATTCATAGATATTCTACTCAATATCCTTGCATGAAATTTGGCAATTTATAAAATATTCACCTACCTTCAAGAAAATTACCTGGTACTAATATGTAAATAAAATACCAAGACACACGCATCACATATGGCATGCAACTAACATACCAGTCATGCTCAACTGAAAAAAACATGATAGAAAATAAAGGAGAGAGAAAATGTAGTAAGACACAATCCTAAGTATGTTATTAATTCAATCTGAAGTCCTGAGTTCTATCTACTTTGTATCAAAGATTTTAGCCTTTAACCCTAAAGTATAAATTTCAACAAAGAAAAAGTCTCTATGTTGTGGGTTATAAAGCCACTGAAGCACCTCTAATAGAACCAATAAAAGAATTGTTTATACATTTTAGTAAGTGACTTGCAGGTTTTATGTCCTTGAAAATCTTCAGCACTGTCAAAAGAAGTTAACTACAGTAGTGAAGTTGTTCCTGGAGACAGAAAGGTTTTATCTACACTATCACCTGGCAGGATCACTGAACTTGGAAGGAACTCTACACATTTGCTTCACTGTAGATGAATTAATCCCTTATGTGGTAAAAAACAGGATGATTCACTATTTTCAAAGACTGTACTGTTTCTAATGTTTCTGTTTATTTATATGTTTATGCTTAGTGCTAACCTTGAAGACAAGTTCAACATGAATGGGAATAATGCAGTCTACTTAAAATTCTTTTCCCAACTGTGCCATATATTAATGCCCTTCAAAACAATTTACTAATCTCTGCCTTGGTTTCTCCATCTGCACGTGTTGTAATAATTATCTACCTCTCTGGGATATTGGTAAAGCACTTCTAAAACAATGATGTAAATTTTTTTTCTTAATCAAGAAATGCTTTAATTATTGAAGTTTACAACATTTGATCAGACTCCTTCAGAATCATAACCAACTGGCTAAAAGATGATCTGAGACCCCAAATACAGGTGAATTGTTTATATTTTTGGGTATACAAAGTGGCAATGGCAGCTTTGATGGCCAGTGAGTTCTAATAATGCTCCACTGAATAGACAGATTAAAATTCTTTGTGAATACTTATCACATAGTAATGGTCCAATTAAATGGTATAAGCCAAATCTTCAAATACATCGATAGATAGATAGATGATAGATAGATAGATAGATAGATATAGATGTATAACAAAGTAGAGAAAAAGAAAGGATCAAACATGAAACGGAGTATAACTGACAGCTAAGAGTTCAGATGGCATGCTACTAGTCTAGAGGCAGTACTGCAGACGTCAAAGACTAGTGCAAATATCTCATTCTTACATGGAGCAGGCCAAGGGGGTTCAAAATAAGCCCTGGTGACCAAATTTATTCTCCGCAAAACAGCACTGACATTCTGCCACTGACTTCCTAGCTTTAGTTGTGAATGGGAGATCCAACAATTAGACAACCATACCTAACCTGGAAAGTCCTCAGGGCAGGTATTAATTATGCAGCCTGTTTTAGTGAGGATTCCCACTTTAGTCAAGATGTTACTTCCTTTTTTATTTGATTATACTTTACAAAATATAAGACATATTGATAAATTTTTGTAATACTAGTTGTGGCTAGTTAGGCATTTTTAATATAAGTCAGAAGCCAAATCTAATTTTTATATAAATTATCAGTGCAATAATGACTTGATTTCTAAAATGATTTTACACACACATGGTCTATTTCAAAGAATAACATCTATCATAAAAGCAATTTCTTTAAAGGAAATTTGCATCTTTTAAATTTCTAAGTGAAATATGAACTTGGGAAAAGTAAAACCACAGCTGAATCAAAAGATTTTTGTGAAAAATAAAAATGGTAGTCAGTTAAATAATGAA
>PVKS010037778.1:0-18392 GCA_004027875.1 Aplodontia rufa
TCAGTCTGCTTTCTTTAAGTAAAAAAAATTTCCAAAAAATAACAGAATCTGATGCTTCAAAATAAGGGATTATAATTAGCTAGGAGACATACACTTATATAGTTTTCCTTTCTAAAGACAGAGAAATGTGAAATGAACCTATAGATTTACATTAGTATGTTTACATGAAGTAACCCTACTTTCAGAAAGCAAGACTAGAAGCTAGTTTAGTCACCCCCAGGATTCACAACGATTGGTTCCAGAACCCTTTGACAGTACAAATCTGCAGATGCTCAAGTCCCTAACATAAAATGGCACATTTGTTTATAACCTACATACATCCTCCTGAATATTTAAAATCATTCCTAGATTACTGAAAACAGTGTAAATGCTTTGTAAGTAGTTGTTATGATTTATTGCTTAGGAAATAATGACATGAAAAACATATGTGTGTGTTCTGAATATATGAAGTAGTTTTCCGAATATTTCAATCTAAGGTTGATTGAATCTGCTGATGCTGAATCCATAGATATGGAGGGCGGACTACTTTCAAATTAATCAGGAACTTAAGGTAGAGGATTAAAATGAGGAGGGACATATGTTCCCTTCCTGTAGCTACACTAGCACCTTGTTACATTGTTCTAGGCGCTGATGTAGTCTCAGATGAAACCACTGTAATCAGGGATATAGATTAGAGTATTGTAAAGTGAAACTCTCTTATTCTGAACTCCACTAAATAGTACACAGTACAACGGAAATGAAAATTTGCTTTTACTCATTTAACCAAAATTGATACTGAGAAGTTACTATGTGCATGACACTGTTCAAGGCATTGTGAGGGTATCGAGATGTTGACACATGGCTCCTAAGACTGCAATTTGGGCTCTGCGCAGCAGCAGTGACACTCCAGTTGCCAGCATTGACAGAATATTAGGAAAGCAGAGGCCTCCAACCAGAGACATTGGTTATGATTCACACAGAATGAAATTGATAGGATGAATCCACTGCAACTTGGAAGAGCAAGATCTGAGTCTATGTAAATGAGAGAAATGTAATCATAAAAGTACAACCATTCAATTTAGGTCTCTGTCTTCCCACTGGCTTTTGGGGTTTACACAATGTGGCTGTAAAAATAAATTGCATCATACTTTAACATACATAAATACATATTATTCCTTTCAAAATATGCTGACATTAATCAGAACTTCTTTTTGGGAACTCCTCATTTGGAATCACCTTAGAACTTTGGAAAATAATGGCAGATTTTCACAAGTAGCAATTTTTTAACTTTAGAGGGTATGTTCTGTTTGTAGAGGAAGCCTCATAGCCATTGAGAACCAAGGATAGTAAATGAGGCCAACTACCTGATTTAAAAAAAATCAATGTAGATCAAAATAAAATAATTTCAAAGAAAGGAATCTATCAGCTTATCTTCTCTGCTTATGTTTATTTTAATTTCGCCACCTCCTCACTTATTGGGTTTCGTGATGGGTATCATCTTTTCATTTTGTTTTACTTATAATGCTATATCTGGCTCTTCAGAATCAGTCTTAAATCCCTCAAACTCCATTTTCTCTGACCTCTAAGCATCTCTTCCACTACTTGGAATCTCATACCTTTAGGCATTTAAATTTCTTGCTTCCTAAAATCCTTAAAAATTCTAAAATTCATAGAAGCTCAATGGTGAAAAGTAATGTGTAATTTTACTGCTTAAAGAACCAAAACCCACATTTCAGTGTATGATCAAGTCTTTCTATTCTTACATACACACACACACACACACACACACACACACACACACACAAATCTGTCCAACTGTATCTCACCCTGTTAACAGTGCTTAAAATCTGTTTTCCTCTGACTATATGTTATTCCTTTATCATTAGCACTTTGGGCTGAGCACCTTTCTACTTTGAGGTAGAGCCTACCACTTTATTTAAGGGAATGGATGATCCAGTTAAAGATGTTTGGAATGATTTGACAAGAGTGGCCTCTGATACTGAAGATGAAAGCAGAAGGATAATTCCATTTCAACTTTGGATTAGGTTCACTCTTCTGCCTTTGGCAGAATCCTCCCAGTGGAAAATGAACCTGTTGCCTCAGAAATGGCTGTTTACTAAGTGACTTGTAAAATCATATATCATCTGTTCTCTTTAACAATTTATGGCTGGGTGGGAAGAGTACTGAAAATTCTGTCATGGTGCTGCTTGCCACCCTGCTTGAGAGCAGATGGTAAGTATTTACCATGAATGACCCTTTTTTTCCCTTTAATTTTTATCACTTAGAGTACTACCCTGCGGCAATGCCATATGTTGCACACAAAATGCAGTGGTTAGTAGGTTATTATTTACAGCTGGAGCTAGAAGGCATGTACATCTTGTGAACGGCATGTAGATTTTGTCTGAATTATTAACTTGACATTGTATTCCACCAAGGCCAATACCAAATTATGACATCATAACCTCATAAATATATAATCAATCTTGCTAGATTCGTTATACTTTTTTCTGCCAAAGTAAAAAATAATTCCTGCTTTCATGAAGAAAACTGTCATGGAAACAGTTCTTTTAGAAAACAGAATAAATGATTCATGCTAAATTGTGATGTGAACCTCTGTGGAGGAATATTGGAATATGACATTTACTAGATTATTGAAGAACTTTGCTAAAGGTCAGGAAAACAAAGGGCTGAAGCACTATAATGAAATAACTGTCATCTTATAGTGGGAATTTAACCTTTCCACAGTATCATTAAGTAACACTGGATCCGAAAAGGGTATGAAAATAAAATCTATTGCATTTTACTCAAGTTCAAGAAAATTTATTGAGTTCTTAATCTGTGTCAAGTAATGCCCTACAGATCCGAAGGTGAACAATATGGAATTGTTACTTGGGGTCGGGGTGTTCATGAGTGGAGAAGAGTCAAGGAAAACACAATGCAGTGAAAACCAGCAAAGAGACCCATGCAGCATGCTGCAGGAGCACAGCAAATTTCCTGGTGATGTGAGAAGGTGAGACCAGGTGAGGGCAGGTGGCTATTCTGGAGAAGATGATGTCAGAAGGAAGAGGAGGGTAACCAGATGAAGACATAACATTGTGAATAATATCAAACAAAGCGCATATTCCCAGTTTGCATGAAATGACAAAGATTATAAATATATGGATGCCACATCAACAGATAGGTAACAAATCTTCACACTATTTACATTTTATTTAATTCTTGTTACTTGAAACCAAGAAAATAAAACAAAACAAATAATCAAACAAGGCTGAAATAGTGATAGCAAGAAAAACTATTAATTCTAGGTTGAGTTTTTATGAGTTATATGATAGGTAATAATTACTGACCACAAACAAGACAGTGATGTTTGATTTTTAAAATAAAATCAAACTATGAATGAATGAGTGAAAAAAGAATGAATATCAATAAGATGAGATGGTGACCAAGTGAATGGTTCTGTGTTGAACATACGAATAATCAAGACAAAGTTAATATAATGTTCATGATTACCAATGAATCAATATCTTCTTAAACGTAGATAATTCAGCATTACAAAGATGCGGGTAAACAGACCCACAGTTGTAATTTTCTAAATGTTCTTTTTTTCGACTGTCCATCTTAATTCATAATAGATTTTCATAGGCTATTTCTAAAAGAATATAGAGAAGAAGGTTTATTCTGCATTATAGATGATGTGTTCTATGAAATATGAACTTATGCAAATTGGGATAGTTTAATTCTTTTCAATAGCACAAAAAAGGAAGAAGGTTTAGGAGCCTAAAATAAACTATTTAATCTTTACAGGTATGCATATTTTTTTCTCTTATTTCTATATTTTTCACACTGTATATTAGCATATTCAGTGATAATAAGATTGGTGCCTAGACTTGCAGATGTAGAAAGGAATATCTTATTTTCACGTTGTCAGATTAAAATTATGTAGCAAAATAAAAGTGGATTTCAAAAGTGATATTTTCATATGCCTATAATTGTTTATGTAATTTCTCCCAGGAATTTTTTTTGTTTAAATCTGTGACCAGTGTTTAAAGGAATGTAGGTAAATGAAGACACACAGATAGTAAACTATCAAAAATAACTGATATAGAGAAGACATTTTACTGTTATAAAAAGTATGTCAAAATGAGGAATGGTAATGTTCTTCTCAAGGTATTCTTTTACTTTTACTTTTCTCTTTGTAGGTACTTTCCAGGTTCTCTATTACTTCTTGCTGCCACGTTGCCAATTATGTCAGTATAGTTCTGGTTCAAAGAAAAACAAAAACAAAAAGAAAGAAAACGAAAGCAAAGAGAAAGGCCTAACATTTATTGAGTTCTTCCTATGTGCTGCAAACTACTTTCCTAATGCATAAATTCTCATTTAATCCTCTCCATCCTTTATGAAATAAGTATTGGTATTATACCAGGGAGTGTAGATAAGATGAGGAAACAGATGAATAGTAGAGGGAAGTCACTTGTACACACTGGTAAAGGCAGAACAGGGCTTCACCTAGATAATCCAAATGTATAAATGAAGTCTGAAACCACTGCACTTCCCAAAAGACATAATGTTAACTCAAGTATACAGTATAAACCAAACATGAGTAGGCTTTCTTCAGTTAACAAGGAATCTCATTTAACAACACAATCTCATTTCCTATTCTCTCCTACAACATTAAAAGATAGTTCTTTGGGATTAATATTCAGTACGTGGTATCTGGTTGGCATGTGTTGCACTTTGTTCCTTTTTTATGTAAATGTCAAATATTTAGACCAAACAATAACAAAAGGATATGTCCACATAGTCCTAGATTTTTATTCAATTTTTCTGTTCATATTTTGTTTTCACTATGTTTAAATAAATCAAATATCAAAATTTGTGTTATTTGGAATTCAATGAAAGTTTTAATTAATTTAGAATAACATTATTTAGTCAAGCACATATAAACTTTACCAAATCTGAACTTTTTGCTCCAATTCAATGCTAGTCATATAGAATAGTCACAGTTTATGCTTTCTTTGTGAATTGATTTCACATCTACTTTATGACAGATGAGATATTTCTACAATGTTATCTGAATATAAGATAAGTAAAACCATCATGAAATAGAGCTAAGAGTGCAGCTATAAAAATAATGAGTTAAGCACAATATAAATAATGACTTGTTACCATACTTTTCTTTAAAGAGAGAGAAAGAGAAAATCAATTTTATTTACTTTTGCATCTGGTCTTTGTTTCTCCAACATTTAGTTGTATATGTGGTGCTGGGGTTCAAACCTGGGTCCTCACCTATGCCAGGCAAGCACTACAACTGCTAAGCCACCACTCCAGCCCCAGTTACCATACAATTAAAGTACTGTTACTTCTGCTTTGTGCCTGGGCTCCTGCTGTCCCCATTGCCTATAGTGGTTTCTCCAGACATTGTCACTTACTAGAATCATACCTACTGTTTCAAGACACTTTCTGCATGAAGGCTTCACCTTGGTCAGAAGCAAAGTTTCCACCCTCTGAATTCCCATAGGCTGATATTATTGTGGTGATAAAAATGGCTGTTATATAGTACCTACTATGAATCATCCAGGGTTCTAAGCTCTTTTCATAGAGTAACAGATTTAATTCTCACAATGATCCTATGAAGTAGTTTACCAATATCATTATTATGTGGATGAAGAAAGTGAGGCATAGAGAGATAAGGTGGCAGGCACAGGATCTGAACCCAGGCCCTCTGGCTCCAGAGTTCTTTTTCCTACCTACTATGCCTCTTTGTACACCTCTCTATGGCATCCATAGCATTCTACTTCATACATTTTATTGTTTATATTCTCTCTGTTCTAAAATATAGGATGGTATCCAGTTCAAGATTCAACAATTCTTTCTCCTTATCTTAATTGTGCTAATTCAAGGAATATCTCTGTATACCCCTATTGTTTCTTTGTCCTTCTCTTCCTAGCAGTTCCCTTTTATGCTCTGTTGGTGATACTCAATTTCGTCCTTAAACTTTATCTGGCTGGAAAAGGCTACATTTTGTACATGTGGTGATACTTTTTCCTAAATAGTTAACACATTTCCTGGAGAGAACACTATCAGTGTTCTGTTGAAGAAAATAAAATACGAATGGATTGATAATGAAAACAGCCTCCATTTACCAAGTGCTTGCTTTGTGTCAGTCTCTGACTATATGTTCAACAATACCTCATTTAACCATGGCAGTGTGGTAAAGTAGTTTTAATCTCCATTTTATATATGAGGTTCAGAAAGATCAATGGATTTACTTAAGGTCACACAGGTAATGACTGAACCCACTTCCTACTTAAAAATCTGTCTGACTCCTAAGCACTTAAATGCAAAGCTTTAGTGCCTCTTTCAGTATTATGAGGATTTGATGAATGGACACACACACACACACACGGCTTAATTCTCTTCTTATGATTCAACCAGCTGAAACCTCCATCCTCATGCCACAGTGCTAACAAGTTTTCCTCTGCTACACTTCATTGTCCTTGTTAAGTTGTTGTGGCAGTCATGCTCTAAGTTACATGGCAACTGTTAAGACTTCCTGATGTGATAGGCCGTTGGTTCTCATTTTGCCCCCCAGAATACATATGTCAATGTCCAGAGACATTTTTAGTTATTACACCTTGAGAGGGGTGCTACTGGTATGCAGTGGGTTGAGGCAAGGGAAGCTTCCAAATACTTGATTGCATAGGACAGTTGCTACAACAAAGTTATCCAGCTTGAAATGTCATTAATGTAGAGGTTGAGATACTCTGCCAAATTGAAATTAGAATGCAATATTAACCATATTAGAGGTAGTGCTTTCGAGTGGAAAGGACTGGGGAAATAATGCAATGAGAAAAGAGAGAGACCTTGCTTGGGTTGGTGATGGTAATATGACATGCACTGACAATTTTGATAAAGTTAACTGTGCATATGAGGTTCAACAACGACACAGAGAAAAGTGAACCACAGACAATTAAAATCCAGAAATAATTATTGATTCACTGAGTGCTTAAATTACTTTCTACAGAATAATTAAGTTTTCTCTGACTAGGATCCTCCCTGCACCCTTCTTCTAAAAACAGCTGAGAAAATATGCAGAAAGAACAGCAATGCCCTGGGGTGTACTCTCCATGCATAACCTGGAACATATTTTTCCCTTGGGATCAGCTACAGAGCACACCTCTCTCCCCCAACTCTTCCTTTTGGGGGATGAATAAATTAGTACCTCTACATGATTCTGGGATCTTGAAATAAAATTCTCAATTTCCATTGGAAATGAGGTCACACAATGTACGGAATCACAAATTGTATCCTTGAATGGCCCTTGGCCATTATTTCAACTTGATGGTCAAGAAATAGGATTGTGCTAGTAGATAAATTCAATGATAAGGCAGTGCCTAGGAGATGTGATTATAAATAACCTTGAGTTACAATAATGGTAAAGACCAAATGCCATCTGGTGCTAATATTGTCTGGGCCTACCTACCCTTGTGAGATCTTCCCAGAAATAAACCAACAACAATTCATGAGTAATATAAACAAACAAAGAAGCACTTACAATATATGGTGGGTATAATGATATCACTTTCCATCTCACTAACAGGGTTCCTCACCAGGCAACTGTAATTCCCAATGTCTTCCTTGGTCACTGGAGCAATATGAAGGGTGTTGTTTTGGGGAGAAAAGGAATAGGTGGAGCTGGTGAAGACAGGCTTTCCATTCTTTAACCACTGGTAAGTCAGTCGGGTACCCGCATCCACCTGGCATGCAAGGGTCATGTTCCCCACATACTCCACAGCCCCAGAGGAAGGGTGAATCCAGACCACTGGTTTTGTGACAGAATCTGCAAAATCAAGAGAACTAGAAATTATTTTTGCCATTTACGAAAATACAATAAACCTCTGTGGATTTACCAAATATTAAATCCAACATTTTATACTTTGTAAATGTAGGAAGTTCAGGTAATAATTTAAAAAGAGAATATAAAGTCATGGAAAATGCAAAATGATAAAATATAATAATTTTATTTGTAGCCAGAGTTAACCAAATTCTTAAACTTACTCTTTGAGGATTTAATGAAGCCACTTACTTTGTAGATAATGTGGTTAGTGATCAAGAACCCCAGTTTTGGGAGCTGGAATGGTGGCTCAGGGGTTGGAGTGCTTGCCTGGCATGTGCAAGGACCCAGGTTCAAATCTCAGTACCACATGCACAACTAAGTGTCCAAGAAACAAAGGCCAGGTGAAAAACTTTAAAAAAAGAACCCTAGCTTCCTTATTTACTTTTACTAATGCCACAGAGGTATATACCCTTGTAGGCAAAATATATATGCTTATTTTCCTTTCTTGACTTGTCTTAAAGTACCAAGAGCAGGTAGTTGGAGTCAATGCGATGAGCTCAAGTTTGTATCCACCATGAGAAAATTATACAGCTCATATACAGTATAATATTGGAGAACAAGGGAAGTGTTAGAGATTCACACAGGCACACTTTCCTCTTCTATATAAGAGAACTGATTTACATGTTTGAATTGTTTTGCATTCGTTTTGGCAGTATTATTTTAGTTATTTTAACAAACCAACTTCTAACATTTCAACACTGACTCAGTCTGATAACAGAAGAAAATGTATTATTGGGATTATATTAAATTAGAGATATAAAAGATAAATCCAATAGAAATTCCTATTGGAAAGTCAGGTCACAAGAAAATTGTTTTATGCTCCAAGTTTGACACAGAGCAGGCACTTAGAATTTGTTGAATGAATAAATTTCCAAGAATGCATCATAGTTCCTTCTGAATTTCTACTCTGAAGTTGATGGTTAAGGGTAGAAATTATATATGCATTTACAACCATCTTCAGCAACCTTCACCAATCTTTGAGGTTCTTAACTTTCTGTTTGATAAGAACAGTGACTTGCCCAGAGTTACACAGCATTCAGTGGCAAAAGGAAGAGGGTTTTAAGTCTGGCAATGTTTCTCTCCTGTAGTTTAGAGAGAGATGCATTTAATAATCTCCTGTGTATAATTACAGAACACAGAGATAATAAATTGACACATATGTGACTGATAACTGGCTCCAATTCTTAGACTTTTTCTTTTTTATCAAGCATTTAGTTGAGGCTGACACATCTTCCTGAGGCAAATCCATTTTGAACCATGTTTAAATTTTCCTACAATTGAAAATGTGCATCAGGGCACAAATAGACCCAATTCTCCAGCCCTGAGAAGACAGAAGTAAATGAAAGATAAGGAGAAATGAAGTTGAAAGCAACTTGTAAGAGAGCCGAGTAGTTCTGACACCTCTAAGATTTTTCAAGGTGGGTTTTATCAACTGGCTTGTCCATTTAATTCAACCCTTTGTTCTCCATGGCAAAAGGATATGGAATAACATTTTGTTTACGTTATCAAGATTTTAAAAATTAAACCATATGCATTTATTATGTATAAAAAACTTATATTTAAGTGAATCTGTGTGTGGAAATATATATGGCATGTTACAAAAGAGGCAGGATGTGAACAGTCTTGTATAAGGAGGACCAGTCATTAGAATAGTCATCAGTACTGTGATCAGACACTTGCTTAGAATAGTGATACTAAGTCAGAGGCAGAAGTTCTTCTGAGAAGAATTTTTGCTCATGTCCTAAAAACCTAAGAAGGATTTATTGGTTGCATTTTCCTAAAGAGATCCCATATCACTATTAAAAGTTTTTGAGGAGACAGGAAAACTTCATGAAAATTCCTATTAGGTATCCCTTTTTTCCCCTCTAAGGTTTCCCTCCAGGCATCTGATCCCATTTTAGTTACCCTGAAGCCTCCCCTTTTCCTACACTGCCACTCATTACTCCATGGGTGATTTCTGAGTCTATGGTCAGCACTGAAGACAAAGCAGCAAAGCTCCCGTGGACCCGGTATTCTAGTGAGGGAAGAGAAACAACCAACAAATAACAGTATACTATATGCAGGTGGCAATAAGTGCTAAGAAAAAAAGAGAAATATAGAGTCAAAGAAAGTGTGTGTGTATGTGCGCGCATGTGTGTGCTTGAGGGAGTGAGATTACATTTTATGTGAATGTTCAGGAAAGACTTCACAGAGAGTGTGATATTTGAATTGGAATCTAAAGGAAATAAGGGAAATATTTTGGAGAAAAGCCATGTAGGTAGAGTGAATAGCAATTACAAAGCCCCTGAAATGTGTGTTTGGCTTGTTCAAGGAAGAGCAAGGAGATCAGCATAACCAGAACAGAGAGAAGGAGGGGGAAAAGGTGGAAAATGGAGTTAGATAAGTAGGGGTATGCTGGGCTTTGAATTCCACTGTTAGCAGTTTGATTTTATTTTGAGTGAGTGAGAAAGCTGTTGGAGGATTTTAAGTTGCAAGAGGCAGGAGCAGGATGGCAGACTATTAAAATAATACAGACCACAACTGTTGGTATAGAGAGGGTCAGTAATGGGGCTGGTAAGTGGTTACACTTTGTTTATATTTTGAAGGTAAAGCTGACAAGGTTTTCTTGTGGACTGGGTGTTGGTTTATGAAATATAGGGTCAATGGTGAGTGCAAGGCTTTGGCCTGAGCAACTGAGAGAATGGAACTAATATTTACTAAAATGAGAAATGTTGCCAAACAGTTCTAGAAAGAAAATTTAGAAGTTGGTCTATGGACATATATTTAAGATATGCCACTGAGATATCTTAATAAGAAAAACAAAAGTCTAAAAGTTAAGTTCACTCCTCCCCCAAAGATATTTCCAGAAACTTCTATCATCCTTAAGTGTGGTCCTTGAGAGCTCATCCTCCCCCAAACAGTGTACTAAATTAAAAATTTTATGTGATTAAAAATAGGGATGCATTCTACTACTGATAAAATAAATTTTTATTTTATTATGTTAGCAACTTAATATTTATAGTTCCCAGAGAAACTAATAATGTTATACTTATTGCTTGATTGGCTTTTTGTTGGACACTATATATATACCTTAAATGCATGTCTAATTTAATCCTCAGAGAGCTTCATGACATAGATGTCATTAGTGTTGTGAGACATAGAGGCTTTGAGAGTTAATTGATTCGCCCAAAGTTTCAGAACCTAGGAAGTTTAGTGTCCTGCACCTCTAGTAACTCTATACTAGTTTGCTATATACAGTCATCGTAGACTCACCATCAACAGTGACTTGTATCTTCTGACTTGAGGATAGAGTTCCATTTCCCTGGATATTGACTTTCACGATGTAATTGCCTTCGTCAGTGAACTGCAGTGGGTTGATAAGCAGAGATGCATTGGGTGGCATCATAGTGAACTTGTGTTGGTATTCTAAGTCGGGAACCACAGACTTATTCACAGAGCCCAATAAATATTTGGGCATTGTCTGGGGCCTCTCAAATAGCCATATGATCTGGATGTCCGATGCTGGAGTATGGAAGCCATAGTGCACTGGAAGGTAGAGAGCCTGACCCCTGATGCCATGGACGGTCTGTGATGGCACCATCACCTTCAGTCCCAAACAATCCACTGCTAAAAAGGAAAGGAAAGCTGTGAAGACCCTGAGCCACATTTCATAATCCAAAGGAACAATTGCAGAGAGCTCTTGATCAGATGACAATCTTTTTCAAAGAAGAGAGGCTTCTAAGTACTGACCATTCTACCAGTTTCAGGTAGAGGTAAATATTTGTCTCGAAACTGTATGCATTTTAAGAACTCCACCCAAAGTCTGCTGTTCGCATGACTTCTTTAAAGGCAAGTCGAAAACAAAAAGCAGAAGTGATTATCTCGCCCGTTAAAGAATAAAGGGAAAAGGAGAAGTAGGAAAGATTATTAGTTCTAAAGTCCAATGAAACCATCAAAAATATTTGAAATTATGACTATCTTATCTTTATTATATCATATCCTCCTCAAACTATTTAATATCAGAAATACTGAGGGGTTTTATTTCCTTCCAAGATTTTCCCCTCAAACTTTCTAAAAAGGCTTACCAACCCATGTTTGGAAGTTTTCCCCTTTAGTCAAAGCCTTGCCAAATATATATAACTCACTGAGAGTGGAATTAAACTACTATAAATTTTGAAGAGTGATTACTGCCCAAAGAGAAATCTTGGTGGGTTTGGGGAATAGCAAGGGGCAGGCACAGATGGAGCACAGTGGAGGAAGAGCACAGTAAGGTATTAGTTCAGTTAGGTGGCCAGAACAGATTGGGGAGGGCCTTAGGATCCTGGGAGAAACCTGGGGAATACTACACTGAGTGATAAGGGAATGCAACTGGAGTCTTGCCACCAGAGGAGGGCTTTTATTTTTCTACATTTTATTAGGATTACTGTAGTTGCCATGAGTACAGACTGGACTAGGGAGAAGAGCAGGAACAGGGAGATCACTTGGGAGTTAGCTGCAATAAACAGGCAAGAGATGATGGTGCTATGGACCAAGGTGGTAGTAAATAATATAGGAAAAGAATGATGGTACTAAAAGATTTGCTGACATACGTGGGGTGAGACATAAGAAACAAAGAGGAATAAAGAATGACTTCTATGTTCTTGACTTAGGCCAACAGGAAAAATGGAGTTGCAACTAATAAATAAATCACCAGGAAGAACAGAATTTTGGGGGAAGATCGGGAGTTGGTTTTGGATGTTTTCATTGAGATGCTCATTCAACACATAAGAGGCAATGCTGAAAGGATATGATTGGATATAAAATCCTGATTAAAGTTTAGGAGCTTAGGAGAGAACGAGAGACCTGGATGACCCTGGGACAAGGAACCTTGCACAATGCGTAGTCTTGGGCAGTGCCTAGGTTGTTTGAGCCCATGTACTTGCTGATATGTCTTAAGTTTGCAGGTTTCTTCTTATTTTCTGGCACCAGGAGATAGCCCTGTTTTATACTGAACCACGACATATTGTTTTATTTTATTTAGCATTTCTATGTATTTGCAGAGGGAAAAGGGTCCTTAACCAAGGCTACCATATTTCTGGAAGTCTAATTAAAAGCTCTTTGCTTCAAGATCTTCATTTTCAAAAGGGCACTATAATTCCCCCAGCACAGGAACATTAGAAAAGTGGGGAGGGGAGAAGAATGTGAGGAGTTTAAATGTGGAATATTTTGAACAGTGAGAGAACAAAAAAGAATGGATCAGACATTGTAATTATAAACAATTTTGCAGAGTTTTGCTACGAGGAGGAGCAGAGAAATAGGGTGGGAGTTAGGCAAGGATATAAAATGTGAAATCAAATTTTTAGCTATTAAGAAAGATCTACTTGAGGGGCTGGAGCTGTGGCTCGGTGGTTATGGTGCTTGCCTGGCATATGCAAGTACATGGGTTCAAACCCCAGCACCCACGTACACAACTAAGTGTCAGAGCAACAAAACCCATGTGAAAAACTCAATAGAAATTGATTCTCTCTGTCTCTGTCTGTCTGTCTGTCTCTCTCTCTCTCTCTCTCTCTCTCACTGTCCTTCTCCCTTTAAAAAAAAAGAAAGAAAGAAAAGAAAGCTCTACTTGAAAGGGAAATTGTGATTAAGCAGAATAGAAATGGGTGAAGGTTGAATGAAATCCTTGATTTGTTGAGAAGAGATGGAAATTAGGCACAAATAGTGGGATTTTACACTTTTAATTTTCTTATATAGAAAATGTTTATTCTCTTGGCTGCTATACCTCTTAATTATTACTAGGACATAAGTGGAGGGGTAGTTCTTTAAACTTCCTGAGTCTAGTGGGCCACTGAAATAAGGATGGAAAAGGTAGAAAGGTTGGTTTGTCTTTTGCAATGATTTCTTTGGAGAGACTCAAACATGTAGGCCTGTGAGGAATCAAGTTCCAACAATGGTAAACTTCTTCCTTCCCAGGGTGGTGGCAGGAGCAAAGATTCTCCTGGTTTTGGCCTCCGGTGAGCTATTGGTAGAGAGTGAGACTTTGGGACTGGCAGGGGTGTTAGAGCAAAGAATTCAGAAGAAAGCATAACGGGGAAGGGAAGAGGAGGTGAAGGGAGAACAGACTCCTAGACACTTAATTGAAAGTGACTGGGTAGACTAAAATGTACGACACTGTACGGGGAAGTAAAGACAGTGCCTTTGGCTTCTGTGTGTACTTTGATTATGATTTTTAAACAATGTACTGCATTTGCACATTCACTTGAGTGATTTGGTCCATATCAAAGGCATTACACAGGTGTGAGGATTTGCTTCTATAATCTATTATGGCAAGTGCAAAAATATTAAATTTGGAGTGTTTTTCATAATTTCAGTAATTAGAAAATAGGGAATTCAGTGCTGGGAAATCTAGAGTAGATAAAGTGGATTGCAGTCAATAAAGTAGTGGTTTCTGTAGGGAAATGATAGAGCGAAAAAAGAAGAGGGAGAGTAAATCTGTCTTAAAACTAGTGATGTCGGGGCTGGAGCAGTGGCTCAGCGGTTTCGGCGCTTGCCTGGCAAGCACGAGGACCCGGGTTCAAACCCCAGCACCACGTACACAACTAAGTGTTGGAGCAATGAAGGCCATGTGAAAAACTAATAAAGTTGTTTCTCTCTTTCTCTGTCTCTCTCACTGTCCCTCTCTCTTTATAAAAAAAAAGAAAAAACTAGTGATGTCTAAGGTATGTGAAGCAGCAGTTGAGAGAGGGGGTGCCTCTCTTAAAGACACAGGTTTAGAAACACATTGAACATTCAAATGGGAGACCAGAACAAGAAGAGATTCCTCCTAATATAGGTGTTCTCTGTGCACACACACACACTCTCTCTCTCTCTCTCACTCTCTCTCTCTCTCTCTCTCACACGCATACACACAGATGCATTTGCATTCCTTTCATTAGAATTAGAGATAGGGAACTCCTGACAAGCTCCCGGTAAGCAATAAATAAAAACTATTTCAAAAGTACCCATTATTGCTAAGTTACGACATGTAAAGCGTCACTTTCACTGCATCTATTGGATGTTGCTGTCTTCTTTTTTATTTAAGTGAAAATGAGAATATTTAAAAGAGCCTCATGGTGCAGTTCTAATTTTGGATTCTTTGTCTTATATTCACCAGTTAGCCTTAAATTCATCACCTGTGAATTGCTCTGAAATAAGAATATTAAGGAACTTGCTCTCTAAACCTTCATAAAGATTACTATATTTGACACTTTGACCCAAAGTTAAAAACCCACTGAAATGTGAGGTCTTAGTAAACGACACACACTTGGGATAAATGGTGGTGAGTGAGTTCTGTGGTCTTAAGTCATTTCAAGTCTGTCTGTTTTCTCGCACGTGAAAGGGGGTGATATCAGATGAAGTCCAAAGACTTGCCTGAATATCTGTTTGTGTTCTTGATGTCTTGAGATGTTTGCCTACAGATAGTAGCTACTTACATTTGAAGGTGAAGGGTCCAAAGAGTTTTAAGTATTAAGGCTCAATTTTTAGTTTATTAAGTTGTCAATCTCTGGATATTCTTTAATAAAGTGGCAACTCTGCATTTGTTACCAAAAAATCCAGAGGAAATGATGTAATTCACATCATTGCCTTTGAAAATGCACTGGAAAAAGCTGTGTAGCTACTGACATAAAATAAGGCAGCTGCCTCTGGCTCTGAGCAAAATGAAAAGATTTTGCTTTGTCATTGACTTATTGGTCTATTTAAGACATTTCCGAGCCCAATCTCGAAACCACTGCAAGACTGAGATGTCGATATAGATAGCCCAAATGCAATTTTGGCCAATCTGTTCTTGTCTTTTGTGGGGGGTGGGGTCACGGAAGAGTTTCATTCCATTCTCTGTTCTCTCTCTCTCTCTCTTACTCTCTTAAAAGGAAGAAACATTTTTAATCTGCTTTCTTTGAAACTGTAATTGAAAAAGATTGATATTTGTTAAATATTCTGGACATGGTTGGGAGGCACTGCATTACTAAGGAAGGACAATATCACTTAAATAGAAATGTTGTTGATGTTTGGATCTTGATTTAAAAGGTTGAAACCTAAATATGAAAATAGTGGTTACAGAGCTTAGGACTAAAATTAAAGGGGGAAAATTTTGTTTGATAAAATATTAAATACTAATATTGTAGCCCAGATAAAAATGAAACTTGTAGAAAATGACCATTTGTATGGCATTTACAATCATTGTTGAAAGGGGAAAACAAGATCTTTTTTGCTATTTTAGAGACTGCACATCTCTGAATATATTCAATATTTCTATAATTGAATGAAAAAATGTTATTGAAATATATAGGTTTTCTTTTTCAAATGTGTACATGACAGTGAGAGGTAGCACAGCTGTCACAATGGCCGTTTGCTTAGAGATTGCATACACTATTTTATGGGATCAATTATAGTATGCGATCAGTTATATGTCATGAAGGAATGAGTTTGACTTTAAATAGGATCTTCTTTCATTTCCCTAAAATCTTTTCATTTTGCAAAAAAGATACAAACCTATTGATATAATCCAATCCTTGTAACAAAGTTTCAGGAATAAGCAGATAATTGGGTGCTTCCTCTCCCTTTCAGTGGTATACACTTGTCATTGATGTGTTTCTCACTACACAAGTGACAAATTCATGCTTTCAAACATAATAGTCTATGAATTTTAGGAAAAAACAGCTTCATTTTGATGGATTTTCAAATGCTCTAAAGGACTAAAACTATTGATTTTATAAAGTCATCTCTGTAGGAACAAATAAACTTCAAGAAAGTAGATGATATAAAACAAATGATACAAAATTGAAGAAATGTTAATTTCTTTTTTATATTCCAGATATATGGAATTAAATGGACATAATTTTATTAGATTCACTAATAAATTTCTTAGAATATAATGGAAGACTTGGGGAAAGAGTAGAAGTAGGGAGGATGAACATGATACACGGAGTGTATGGCTATTTCAGAGAGTTCTATCAATTTGTACAATTAGTATGTGTTAGTAGTTACCATAAAAACAAAAATTATATTGTGAGGTATTCAAGAATAAAGAAAAGGCAAATATATACAGCCATAATCAATGAGTTAAAAAAGAAAAACTCTTAGTTTTTTTATATATAAGACATCAACACTTACATGGAGAAACAGATAAAACCATTCATAATCTGTTATAGAAAATTATGGAAAAATTTCCCTTTTAGAAACTGTCTTAACATGTATAACAATAGTATCTTTAAAAAGTATAAAATGTTAAGGAACTCTTGGAAATTATACTACAAAATTTATCTATATTCCAGGAACAAAGGACTCCCTAGACCAGTTCTGCTGTATTGAATATAAATATTAGGCTTCACAAAGTGACCTCTACCTTAGCTCAGAATAGTTGACATTTATTTTCCCATTACCATGCATGGTATTAGCAAGCATAACAGAACTCTTGTTGACTGAAAATAAATGCTGACATCTTTAGAGAAACTAAAAATTATGAAGCTGTATTTTGAATAGACAGTAAAAACTACATTTTGAGTTTCATTTTTTAAGACTTTTTTCAAGAAGATACAAATAAAAAAATACAAATAAAAATTCATTACTCTGAAAAGCAAAAAGATTTTCACAATGGTCATTATAATACACTATCTAGAGAAAGGTGAATTTACATAAGAAAGTTTTGAGAAATAATAATAGCTTTAACTACTTATAAACATGTGATTTGTGTATGGTATATCTTAATTTTATTTTAGTCAAGTCTCTCAAGAACTAATCTGTAAGTTCTTCTTTTTTGTGTGTTTTTTTGTGTAAGTTCTTCTTAAGGTCGATTACAAAAACATCACTTATGAAATGACAGTAGTCTTATTGGTTGAAAATTAAAAACAAGTGGACCTGACAAGATATTTTCAAAGTCAAGGAAAATGTCTAAGTTATGGTAATTGTTTAATTTTTCAAAAAATAAAAATCTATTATATGCTTCAATTTGGTTAAATAAACACTGTAATAGCTGGAACAATTGTGGGAAACTCAAACAGTTTAAAGGTACACAGTTTAAAAATTTATAGACTGTACATTTCACATATATGAGATATGTACAGCATTAGGTATTAATTTGAATAACCACCACATTTACAGTGAAAATTGTAACAAATATATCCATGAAAGTAAGACTCTAAATAACTGAAAAAGTCCAAAATGCAAATTGTTTATGTAGCTAAGTTGTCCTTTACATTTAAGGAAAAAAGCTTTTCTTGGAATTTCTATCTGTTGAATGTAAACAATGTAATCTAATTTGACTTTTAAAACCTGCAAATAGGAAGAACAGAAAAGAGAACACCCGGTGAAATAATGTTGACGGGTAAAAAACAGTGGGAATGTTGGGGAGAGACTCCTTTAAACACTTAGGAAAAAGGAGAATGGGAAAAATATTAAAATACAAGAAAATATCAATAGAACTAGACATTGGGAAAGAGAAAGAGTAAAAGTATATTGGAGAAATGATCCTTTTAAACACATTTCTCCCTTTAATCACTTTAGAACTTTTCCTTTTTCCATATTT
>PVKS010037779.1:0-18440 GCA_004027875.1 Aplodontia rufa
CTTCAATTCTGTTTTGGTACTAGTATCATGCTGTTTTTGTTTCTATTGCCCTATAGTATAATTTCAAGGCTATAGTATAATTTCAAGGCAGGAATTGTGATACTCGCTGCTTCCTCTTTCCTGCTTAGTAATGTTTTGGCTATTTTGGGTCTTCTGCTATGCCATACAAATTTGAGTATAAAATAAATAAAAGGAAAAAGAAAAAAAAGAAAAAGAATCAATGAAATAATGAGCTGGTTCTTTGAAAATAATGAATAAAATTGATAGACCACTAGCCAAACTCACTAAAAGAAGGAGGGAAATGAAACAAATCAACAAAATCACCATTGAAAAGGGAGCAATCATCACTGTTCCCACGGAAATCCAACAAATTGTAAGAATATATTTTGAAAAATTATACTCTTCTAAATTAGATAATATGTAAGACATGGAAAAAATTCTAGACATTTGCAACATCCCCAAATTCATGCAGGACAATATTGAAATCCTAAAGAGCCCAATATTAGGCACTGAAATCCATACAGCAATTACAAGCCTTTGAAGGAAGAAAAGCCCAGGACCTGGTAGACTCCCTGTTGAGTTTTACCACACATGTGAAGAGGAGCAAACAGCTCTCCTTATTAAGCTATTTAAAGAAATTTAAATGGAGCGAGCTCTCCCAAACTCTTTATGAAGCAACCAAAATTCTGATATGAAAGCCAACAAAGACACATCAAACAAACAAACAAACAAAAAACCCATCAATATCCCTGATGAGTATTTATGTAAAAGTCCTTAACAAGGTTCTAGCAAACCATATTCAAAAACACATCAAGAAGATAATTTACCAGGATCAAATGGGCTTCATTCCAGGTACACAAGGAAGGTTCATCATATGCAAATCAATAAATGTGATTCATCACTTAAACAGAATTAAGAAAAAAATACATATGATCATCTCCATAGATGCAGAAAAGGCCTTCAATAAAGTCCAGCATCCATTTGTACTCAAAACTCTAGAGAAAATAAGGATCAAAGGTTCTTATTTTAACTTTGTGAGGGCCATATATGCCAAACCCTCTGCTACTATAATATTAAATGGAGAAAAGTCGAAAGCATTTACACTAAACTCAGGAACAAGATATGACTGCCAGCTCTCAATGCTTTAATTCAACATAGTGCTCAAAACCCTGGCTGAAGTAATCAGGCAAGAGGAGGAAATTAAAGGGATAAGAATAGGAAGGGAAGAAGTCAAACTTTACCTTTTTGATAAAGACATGATACTCTATCTGGAAGAGCCAAAAAACTCCACCAGAAAACTGCTTGAGCCTATAATCAGATTAAGCAAAATGGCAGTTTACAAGATCAATACCCATAAATCAATCACTTTTGTATACACTATCAATAATAGGGAAGAAGAAGAAATCAGGAAATCAGTGCCATTCACAATATCCTCAAAAAGAATATAATACTTGGAAATTAATCTATCAAGGGAAATAAAAGACCTCTACATTGAAAATTATCAAACAGTGAGGAAAGAAATCAAAAAAGATGTGAGAAGATGGAAAGATGTTTTGCTCTTGGTTATGCAGAATTAATATAATTTAAAATTGCCTGTCTGCCAAAATCACTATATAGACTCAATGCAATCTCCATCAAAATACCAATGTCATTTTTTACAGACATAGAAAAAGCACTTCTCAAATTAATTTGGAAAAACAAGAAAACCAGAATAGTCAAAATATTACTAAATAAGAAAGATGAGCAGGTGGATTCACAATGCTAGATTTAAAACTATAGTATAGAGCTGTAGTGACAAAAACAGCCCAGTACTAGTATCAAAATAGGAATGAAGACAAATGGAATAGAATAGAAGACTCGAGATAAACCTGCAAATCTTTAAACACTTGACATTTGTCAAAGGGGGTCAAAATATAACATGGAAGAAAGATAGCCAATTCAGTAAATGGTGCTGTACAAACTGGAAAGGCATTTGCAGGAAGTTTAAATAACATCCTTTTCTCTCACCTTGTACAAAAATCAAATCAAAATAGATCACAGAACTAGGAATTAAACCAGCTTCCCTACAAGTGATAGAAGAAAATTAGTACCAACAATCCAGGATTTGGGAATTGGCATGAGATTCCTTAAGTGAAAGAGTTAAAATCAGGAATTACACTAAAAAGCTTATGCTCAGCCAAGGAATTGGTTAAAATTGTCAAGAGACAACTTCAGATTGGGAGATAATCATGGCCTGTGTTACCCCCAACAGGAGACCAATATCCATAATTTACAAAGATCTCAAAAAACTTAAAAAATGGGCCAAAAATCTAAATAGAAACTTCTCAACAGAGAAAATCGATCAAGCCAAAAAATACTTGAGAAAGTGTTTTAAATCACTAGTAGTCAGAGAAATGCAAATGAAAACTACATTAAGATATCACCTCATTTCAATCTTACTGAGAAAGATGAAGAATAAACAATAACAGATGCTGGAGGCTTTGTGGGGAGATAGGAACACTGGCACAATGTTGGTGGAAGTGTAGACTGATATAGGATCTCTAGAAAGTATTATGGAGAATCCTGAAAGAATTAAGGATGAATCCACCATGTGATCCAGTTGTCTTTCTTCTGGGTAATTTCCTAGAGGAGTAAGAACCAGCACATTACAGTCCCACAGCAAAATCATTGCTCATAGCAGCTCAATTTACAATAACTAAATCCTGGAACAAACCCAGATGCCCCTCACTGGATGAATGGATCCAAAAACTGTGATTACACACACACACACACACACACACAAACACACACACACACACATAATGGAATTCTAATCAGCAATGAGAAAAATGATATTATGGCCTTTGAAGGTAAATGGAAGAAATCATGCTGAGTGAAGTTAGCCAAACTCAGGGTCCAATGTTTTCACTCATTTGTGGAGGCCAGAGTAAAACCCAGGATTGGGTGAAACATTGTCAAAATCATGTATTACACCCAGCAAAAACACAACAACATGTAAACTAGGGCAACCATATATATGTGGGGCAGGAGAGGGGAAAGGTGGGGGAGGAATGAGGGAAGCAGGATTGGGAATGATCTAGGGAGATAATCAACTATGTAGCATACTCTTTATCACCCTGAGATTCCAATAATACTTTTGCAATCATTTAATTTTGGAATATTCACAAACTAAGCATTTATATCTCTTGTTGGGATAAATATAATAAAATCAAGAGACTAGGGTATGGACAATGTGCAGGTAATTCTGGTTTAAGAACAAATGCATAACATAATATTACTTTATATGAATTTAAGATTGTACAAAAACTCAACTCCTTAATAAAAATTTTAAAAAAGATATAATAGTGAATTATTACTTATTTAGAGTTTATTATGCTTGGAAGTTTTTAATTACTGGTTACCATAACATGCATTATAATATTAAATTCACAAATACATGTCTTGACTCCCATGTAATTATTATCATTTTAAGTGAACACTTTAAAATTCAGAGAACTGAGAGTACTTACCCAAACTGGACAGCAGTTTCAGGAAATAGCAGATTCAATGTTTGAGCTCAGCCAGCCATTTTCCCAAACTATTATCAACATCATATTTACCCAGATGGAAAGAGACAACAATTTGAGATGTGGATAAAAATAGAGTATAAATTAACTGGTTGGCTTTGCATGCATTGTTTAATATTTTGAGTTAAACTCAGTGTCCTAAGTGTTAAATGGACAGGGACAATGTTTTAGCAATTTATGAAATTAGATAAGTAATATATGTAAGGTTTTTAACACAATGGGTAATAATTATGGTATTATTTCTATGATGATGATAATAAGATTAATACCTCGTGGTGATTTAGGAATTTATTTATTTAGTTTTCAGTACTGGAAATGGAACCCAGGGCCTCACAGGTTAAACTTGATCCTTACTCACAGAATTTATAATTGTACTTCTGCTACTGATTCCAACTTAAATACAAGGGATTGATTTCAGCATTTCTCTTCTATGCAACCACAGTTCTCATCTTACCTAACATAGGGATAACATTCAATATTGTAGGTGAATATTTCTATTGATTGTGCAAGGAGGGACACCTGTTAGAGAAACCACTCAGACAATTCCAATTGCAATTTTTGTTAAGGTTTGAGGACTTTCCAGTTTATTTCCATTACCTCTCCAAGCTTTCTTTGGGTCACTCTTTTCTGGATTTCTGGGTCCTTACATAGCCCCATATTAGCCTAGTCCTTTCTCTAGTCTAATATGGCCCAGATGAGGAATTTTAGCTAAGTTATTTACATTGTGTTCTGAATACTTTGCTTTAGAAACCATTTCAAAAAGTTCATACTTAGATCATTTATCTTTTTAAAATAGTCGACAGAGAATTATTGCTGGGACTGGAGTGGTGGCTCAGCAGTAGAGTACTTGCCTGGCTTTCACAAGTACTCTAGTTTGAACCTCAGCACCACATACATAACTAGGTATCAGAAAAATGAAAACCAGATGAAAAAAAAATTATCTCTTTCTCTCCCTCCTCTCTCTCTCTCTTAAAAAATTATAGCTGTTTATAAAATTTATCAGACATATTCTTAAAGTATGTGTTACATCTTAGGGTTGTCCTCTCAGATTTCTGTCTGCTAATAAGGCAATAACTCCTAAGAAGGGCCAAGAGGCTTAGCAAATTGATAAACTAAAAACTGATTGGGGGACAGAACTCATTCCTGCGACTGCAGTGCTTCAAACAGGCACGTTGAATTAAGCATTTAATAAATGTTAACCAATGAGATTTTAACTCAACATATTTCACTAAGAAAATCTACTTAGTTTTCTAAATGTAATTGATTTCCTAGCTATTTTAAGTCATATTAAGAATATGATATGGACTGTTATGACTTATTTTGCCAGGCAGGCATGGTGGTGATCACTGATGAAGAAAAACATGAAGAGATAAATATCTGAGTAGAATTTCAGTTTCCACATAGCATGATTTATTAATTTTAAAAAAGCTTGTTTATTACCTTCTAAGGGAAAGATTCTACACTGTTCAGTGGAAAAGGAAATAGAGAGAAAAACATTAAAAAAGGGTGTCAATTTCTCAAATGACTCACAAAGTTGGGAGAAAGAGACAAAAAAACTACTCATGGATTTTCATTCAGTGGAACAAAGTTTTTCAGGTAAACTAAAGCTATATACAACATGATCTATCAAATGAAAGAACTTGATATGCCAAATCTTTTAAATGTGCAATCACAAATTGCCTCTGTCATTTCAATTTTGTAATTGATAGAACATTTTATAAAGTGTTAAAAAATATCTGGCATCTGGAATACTCTATTTCTTGGCTTTCACGATTATGTAAGTTATAGCTTTCACGATTATGTAAGTTATAGATGGATAGCCTGTAACCAAACAGTAGGATTGTGGCTAAGGCTGGAATCAGGGAAGCATGTAAAACTAAAATGCTATTACAACTAATACTACACCAGTTGACGTTTTAGTGTTTTCATTTGACCCAACAAATTGTGAAATACAGGGCAAAGATGGTTTCCTTCAGATGTCTTTTGTTCTTCCTGTAGCTACATTTTATAAATGCTGTAGTTCAAAACACATACGTGCTTGAACCAACTGTTCCTATGAACTCTGAATAATGATGAAAAGAATTTGACTGTTTTCCACACTGGAAAATAGGAATCATAGTCAAAGAGCAAAAGCTTTAACTGACATTGATTTTCAGGTTGGCTCTGTTCCTATGTTTGGGCAGGCGTTAATTTAATCGGAGCTAAAATCTGCCTGCAGCAAGGACCTAACAGCTTGAGGAACTGAGCCTTCTGCTACCCTCACTTTTAAATACATCATTTGGAATTTGTGGTATTTACATGGCTTTTTTGCAGAGACATGACTTATATATTGCATATAAGCTTATGTTTTATAAACATTAACAGTTATCATCATTTGAATGACAGGATGACACTAAAATTATTAAATAAGAAAATTTTATACTTTACACATTATATGAAAATATTTTATATTGAATATGTTGTGATACATAAGCTGGATTACTTTAGAAAATTCTACCTACCTTCTCTGAGCTTTAATTTCTTTATCTATAAAATAGCAGTAACAGCTATAGAATTATCAGAGATTGAATTCAATTGTATGTGTATTCCAAACCCAGCATCTGCTGCTATGATTCCTATTTGATAAATGATTGGTTGTGTTATTATGATCTAGTCTAATTCATTGATTTTTACATATGAGGAGACTGAATCTCAGAGACAGCAAGTAAATTGACCAGAGAATTGTAGTTACCCAGTGCCGTATCTGAGATTGAAACTCTGTTCTCTCAATGCCCTCTTCAGTATTCTCCTTAGCTTGAGCATAATGATAGCTGAAATTGAAGATAGTAAGCTAAGCCTCCGGATAGGAACAAACCAAGTACTGAAAAAGGGATACTCACACAGTAAAGAAGAAATAAGTGTAACTGCAAGTCTGAGTTCCACTGATCATTGCTAGGGGAGTCCATTGTCTCTCATTCTCTTCTTTTGTATCTGATTTATATTGCTTTTTAAATAATCCTTATACTTTTACACAGAGAAGTAAAGTCATAGCAAATAACAGTAGTCTGTGGTTTTCAGTTATAACCCAGCTACTTGCAAATCAAATTTATAAATTTAGCAATATAATTAAAATAGAATTAGAATATGGAGTGTCAGGACAATTTACAATTCATTATTTTTGTTGTTATTATTATTTAAAAATTTATTAGGCAGAAAAAAGTGGCCCCAAAAAAGCCCTTGCTCTAATACCTAGAGCCTGTGAGACTATGTGACAAAGTGGAATAGATTGCAAATGGAATTGGGGTTAGTAATCAATTGATTTTAAATAAGTAGATTAATCTAGATCATCCACAAGGGCCCAAAGATCACGGGTATTCATTAAAGTGGAAGAGTAAAGCAAATATTCCATGAAGATACTGTCGCTTTCTGCTTTTACACAAGTCTACACTAATGAGGTTTTGACAGATTTAGGGAGTATAGGATGAGATGAAGTAAAGATAGTTAAAAGTCTAAGTCAGTAAGAAAGAACAGAGGGAGTGGAGACAGGTAGGACTAGTTCTCTGGCAGCTGCAGGTAAAGTGGAGATGCACACTTTGGTTTATGGAACTGCTCCCATGAGAGTGGCAAGGACTTCACACAGATGGCTCAGACAGGTGCTTAAGGAAGCCAGCCACAAACGCTAAGCCTCTGCAGCTTCCTGTTTTAAGTGTACCCTTTAATTGTCTCAGTTTCTGACTTTAAGTAGAGTGCAATGATTATGATAATAGTGATGAGTTTGAGTGCTGTCCCATGCTGATGCAAGTGGGCTTTGCATATGTGCTGAAGATGTGCAGGGGCAGGGGCTGAGTGTATGCATGTCTATATCCCTGTACTGCACAAGCACACACATATTGATGTTAAATTATCAATAGCCTGGAGGAAGGAATCTCAGTCAGATTTAGACCACTTTCAATGGAACAGTCACTTCTGTGTTTTCATACTTGACACTGTATATAGAAATACACAATAAAAATAGAACTGAATAAGGAAAGGCGCTGCGGAGGTGTCTCTAAACTTCAAAGATGAATGCACTCTGTACAAAAGTGCAGAAGAAAATATTTTACTACTCCTTAGGCAAAGTACATTCCTTTTCTCATGTAACTCACTTAAATTTTTGTGAACATTACTTTCTTCTCAGTTAAGTTATTTATTGTCCTCCTTCCAAAGTTGTAAAACACATTCTCCTGTGATTCAAGTACTCACACAGTCACGCTCTCTTCTTTGTTCCACAAATGACTCTGGACATGAAAAAAATTAATTAAAATAATGAAATATTGGTGATTTGGGGTAAGATTTTTTCTTTTTACACATCCAGAAAGTTTTTGAGTACTTTGGAAACAAAGTACTCTATAATAAGATAATTTTTTTTGACAGAGAGAATCAATTTTTATTGAGTTTTTCACATGACTTTCATTGCTCTTACACTTAGTTGCATACATGGGTGCTGGGATTTGAACCCGTGTACTCGAGCATGCCAGGCAAGCACCATAACTGCCAAGCCACTGCTCCAGCCCCAAGATAAATTATCTTGAAGATAAGTCTTAATGTTACCATTTACTAGCTGAGTGGTCTTATCTCACTCCTCTAGTATTTATTTTCTACTAAAAGAATTTACAACACTTTGCTGAATAGCACCGCATGATGTAGGTTCTTTATATAGTTTACTTATTCGCCTGACTAATACCTGTTCTTGCTCACAAAAATGAAAATTATGATGGTAGCAAGTTTGTATGTGTTTGTGTGTGTGCTGTGTATACAGCACAACACTTCCCCCAACAGTTTTAGCAGTCAGTCTTATTTGTCAGCTTTTCATTGCTGTGACCAAAATACATGACAGGAAGGTCTTGGAGGAAGGAAAGTTTGTTATGGCTTAGGGATTCAGAGATTTAGTTCATAATGGGCCAACTCCATTGCTCTGGGCCCAAGGCAAGGCTAAACATCATGGTGGAAATGCAGTTGAGAAGCGCTGCTCAACCAGGAAGCAGAGAGAGGGAAGTGAGGAAGAAGCCACGGGGGAAGATGCACCCTTACAAGGCAAGCGTCCAGTGACCCACCTCCTCCAGCCATGCCCCACCTGCCTGTAGCTACCACCCAGTCTTTTCAAACTAGGATGAACTGATTAGGTTATGGCTCTCAAAATCATTTTACCCTCAAACATTCCTGCATTAACATGGGAGCTTTGGGGGAACATCTTATTTTTAACCATACCAGCAATCAATTAATATTTGTTGATTAAATGAATGAATACCCCTGATTCATCTCATTAAAATGCAGCTGCTAAAATGAGTTGCATGTGAATTCTGAAAATTTGAATAAATACTGAATATAGAGTGATAAATACAATGCTTTATGACTTTCAATAATGACACACAACATTATTAATTATTTAATTGTTTTAAGTAAAAGAAATAACCAGAAGAAGGGCTTCAGTATAGATAAAAAACAGGTAAAATAATTTTAAAGGGAAAAAAGATAGAACATAGAGAAGGGTGGAGGAAGGGACACAACTAGTAGACTGACAATAGAGCTCACGTTACACAGCAATAATGCTGTTCCTAACAGAACTATCACAACGAAGGAAGTGAAGTTTTGAATTTATATTTAATAATCTGTGAGTTATTACATTTAAATAGTCACATTTTGAGCAGCAATTCCCAAAATTAAATAGCCTAAGTGGAGACTTATTTGGGAGCAGTCCTTAAAATGCAAGGTTTTTAAGTTTTGCCTCTGAAATTCATTTGCAAAAGTCTGGAGGTGAGGCCTAGAGCTGAGCATTTTAAGGAATCAGTTTTGTGTTATTGATGGAGGGTATGCACGAAGCACCCTTTGAGTTTATCTTTGTGTCAGTTCCTGGAGGTCTCTGCCTATTAATTTCTCTCATTTCCCTTCAGTTCCATTCACTCTCAATCTTGTCTGTGGCTCTGTTCCACTAGCCCAGAAATAAAATCATATTTAGGAAGCAGAGATGCTCCTTTAATTCCTTTTGATGTTATTTTTAAATGTGTGCTGGTTTATACTTCCATTGCCATCATTCATTTCCAAATTTAACATTTCTTACATTTTCAGAGAGTAAAAACTTCACTGTAAGTAGGATAAGGATCCTAGTTATTATGTCATTAAGTCTAGATATTTTTCAAATTTTTAAATATTTCCAATGCTACCTCTGAAAAGGATAGAATTTTAGAAACTGTGGGGACATCTCAGGTCCTCCACATTCATTTTCAGGTAGTAAAATTGATAACCAAAAAAAAGTCAAGGTCAAAGAGCTAATCCTTAGTTTCCATCTTTGTATATGTCCAATTTTTGGAGATCAAAGGTCAAATGATCATGATCAAAGGTTAGTGATGATTTGATCAATAAATGAAGAATTATTGATGCCTCATTTTCTGAGAAGGATTGCATTTATGAAACTTCATGAGAAAGAGGTTTTTCTGTCATCTCCTTGCTCCAGTTGCAGCAACTGGAACATAGATCAGTTACTATGCTTCTGACTAGAAGGGAAAGACATTCCTTAAAACCTGAAAAAGTCTAGGATTTCTTCCATAATAAATTAATAAAGAGGATTATTTGCAAATTAGGAACTCAGAAGAGAGGCCCCATGAATGCAAAAGCCATCCAAGCCGCAAGTATCTTCTCTTTGCTCCTACTCTGTTCTGTGTGTTGATTTTTCCATTGTCAATCTTATAAACGTCTGGTGACAAGATGATTGTCAAGGATTCACAGGTCCATACCCATCACTCCCAAAGATAGAGTGGAAGAAGGTCTGATAATCTTGGCAATATCTCTTAAACAGGGAGGGAAGCCTTTTCCCCATGCCCTAAGCAAACTTTATTTTTTTTTAAATGTATGTCATTGACCAGAATATTTATGCTTGATGGTTCTGAGCTACAGACAAAGCTTGCAAACACTTTGCTCTCGATGAGGGGAATCAATTTCTTCCAGAAAGAAAGGAAACTGTGTTTAAGAAGACAATTTTTTTTCCAGAAATGGATATGGACTTACTATGGGTGAATTAAAATTTCATAAAAATCTAGAGGTTAATTATAAAGACATTTCCATTTTGGAAATTGGTATGCAAGACTTGCTTTCTAATGGATGTTATTGGGGAAATTCTCCCTCAAAGAATGGAGAATATAAAATAATGATCATACAAGAAAAATGAACAATAAGACAGTAAAAGAATCCTGAATCTAAATAAAACAAGGCTCCAACATTTGGACCAGAAAAGAATTTAGGGTGGGAGTATAGAATAAATTCTTTATAGCTCAGTCTTATATTTAGCTGCCATTGAATAAGATAAACAGTCTACCAGTGTGTGATGCAGAGAAACAGCGTGAATCAAAGCAGGCAATGTTATTGCTTTCCAAGGCAGTGGTTTGACTAGACGGAGAGTACTATATCTGGTATTTGTCACTATTTCTTAGATGGGGTATAATTTCTCTTGAAGGACTATTGCACTGAGTCACTTAATGATACCAAGCTTCTAAGATTTAAGATGTAAAGGTAGAATGTTAAAAGTTGTGCATTTGTTCACTTGGAGGTGAAAGGGAGTTTAAATTCCTATTTAGGCTTTGCAATTTCCATCACTGGAAAAGACTATTTCTCTCCCTCATTTTTTTCTCTTTATGCAGTGCCAGTCCATATTCTACTGCTGATTCCATTGCTCACCACATTAACTGCAGTACTTTATGTGAAGGGCATGAGCAAAGTGAGGAATCAATGTCTCTGTATGAATCATCTGTCAGAGGAAGATTTAAATGCATGTTTCCTACCTGCCGGGGGAAAATTCAGTAAGTGTGTGTTGAGGCAGGAAAGTTATGTGTTGTTAAGAACTGGCATATTTATTTGGACCTAAACAGGAAATTGTATATTTGCAGGTTGACAGCCACAATTGGGTAGAAAGATCAGTTCTGTCTACAGGCATGATTACAACCAGGGCTCTAAGTGTATGGTTCATCAGGGAAAATTAGTATAGCATGGCTGACTCAGGTAAATTCCCTGCCTCTGGTCATTGTGACAACTTGAGAAATGTACAGAACCCCTGTGAACTTCAGTTTCCTTGTTTGTAAATTGGGGATGACAATAGTACCCATAAATTCAGGTTGTGGTTGTATTAAATGAGATAGTGCTTATAAATTGTTGAGTTAAGACCTAACATGTAGAAAGTACTTAATGGAGATTTGCTATGATGCTTACAATAATGTCAGAGAAATAAAAGCAGACAGTACATATCTAAATAGCACTATTCAGACAAAAGAAATGAGAAGTTAATGACTGTACTGGAGTAAAATTTATTATAAGTGAATTCTTACATGTCTAGTTATTGAAAATGTGGTTGTAAAAGGCTGGATGCCTAGTAGAACTGTTAGTAATATAGCAGGGCTAAATGCTTTCTTAAATTTTAGCAGAATCTGCTGCCCCATGTAACTAATGCTACACTAGTCACACCTTAGCCATTTGGCTTTCATGGTTAGGAATATGGGTATTGACTCATGAATCCAGGTGGTTCATACCTATCTTGATAGCGAAAGCCCTTTGGCTTTGGGAAAGCTACTTAAATTTTTCTGTATGACTAAGACCTTTTTCCAGAGTAGACAGGGATCAGTTATAATTGCTATTCCATATGGCTGGTATTGAGAATTATATGGACTTATTTTTGAAAACCACTTAGAATAGTGCATGACATATTGAAGGATTCAACACAATATAACGTTTATTAATGACAGAAAGCAAGAAAAATCCAGGAGTTATAGGAGAAGAAATGACTTGGATCCCAACAATATATACTGTAACTTTGAATGGACGTTCAACTCAAATTACCTGGAAATAGAACAAAATCATATTCTATATGTATTAGGATTTCATGCCAAGAATAAGAGGGGCTAAAATAATATGAAGGCTTACAGTTTTTTTTTTTCCTGTGGAGATGTGCATAAAAGGAGTTTTTAGGAAGAAGTGAGCTCAAAGGGAAAAGAATTTGCTACTTCTTAGAGCTTGGAGTAGAACTGGTTCTCTTAGGACACCATTGCTGCGACATGACAACCACTTTTCACGTGCAAGAATGGTTTGGAACACTTTACTACATCATTGTTCCAGCTACATTTCACATGCTGGACAGCCACATGTAGCTAGTGATGAGTGAATGTGGAGAGAGTTTCTATTATCATGGGAAATTTCATTGCTGAGAGCTGCAACAGATTTTCCTTAGGACTGCTCCTGAGGCTGCCATATTCCACACACACAGTTCGGCCAGTCATACCTACTATATTCTTCCTTGCCCTCCATCAACTTATGGGGAATTTTCCATTCATACTCAACATGAAACAAATTCACACAGATAATTCAACTCACCTTCTCATTTTGGATTTGGGAGCTTTTGCAAATGATGCGTTATGATGATGTTCATTATTTTCATAGGATATTTTGGTGTCTAAATAGGATCTTGTTCTGAGTCTCCTGTTCATGCAATGGTATAAGTCATATATGTTGTGGAAGTCAGTTCTTGTCGCTGCTTGTTATGTGCCATAATTATGTTCAAGGGCTGCCCACATACTGCTCTCTAAGCAAACCACTTTCCAGACAGCAATTTTTTTTAAACTGAAAATTGCATAAAACCTCTTTCACCTCCCTGCAGCCTAAAATTCTTAGATGACTTTCTTTTTTTTTTTTAATATAGTCAATAACACTTAACATATATTTGGTGTTTTACTTTGTGTAGATGTTGTTCTGTGTGATTAGATAACATTAGTTATTCCTTAAAGAGGGTTATGAGGTAGTGACCTGTCACCTCCCACCATCCTGGCCCATGGATAGGTGAGGAAACATGAGCCAGAAGACATGAAAAGAATTTCTCAAGGTGACCTCATTGGTATTGAAAACTAAATAGACTAGTTCCACAGAATGCAATCAAATGAGGATAATTGGATTGCTCACTTAGTAATAGAAAAAATCAGTCCCTACACCTCAACCTGTGAGGAAAATTTATATTTATATTTCTGCAACTAAGGTGAATGTTCAGAAGGAGAAACTAAACTAGAATACACGTTCATAGTCTTACTGTTTTCATCTTTGTGTTATCCTGAGTTATTTAGTCTGGGCAGGCATTAAATCATAAAGGAATATAATGGGCAGAAGAATCATTCACAAATTATTTATTTAAGCCTCTTATCTATCAGATCCTTTTCTAGACACAAAGAAGTCTGAAACTTATGAATCACAGGTACAAATATTTTAATGAAATGCCAAGTAATAGAATCCAAGTTGACCATACCCTCAAACAACTAAGATCTTTTTAAAAACTGTTGCATTTTGCATAAATAACATTTTATTGTATGACAAACCCTATTGCATGAAGCTCATTTCCTTTTAAATGTTATGCCCGAAGACTGCAGCAGCCTGGCATCATGCAGGCAAACATAAAGCCTCCATTAACTACTGTGCCCAAAGTTTCATAGCTGTGGCATAACAAGCTTTGGAATTTATAGAACAATTATAGAATTATAGAACAATCAAGCTTTATATAACTGCCAGAACTGTTAGCTTCAGCACCACAGGTAGGATCTTAGGAAATGCCAGTGCTACTATCACAAATGTTTTTAAAAGTATTTTTATTGCTTCTTGTTTTGCTTCCTTAAAAATAAATGTGTGTGTGTGTGTATGTGTGTGTGTGTGTGTGTGTGTGTGTGTGTGTGTGTGTGTTTGGTTGTTTGATATTGTCTGTTTCTGAGCAATCTTCATTGTTTTCCTTTGCATTTTTCTCCTGTATAACATCTAAGATTACCTGAATATTTGTCTATCCAAAAAAGTGTTTAAGGTCCTGGAGCAGTGCTTCAGTGTTTATGGCACTTGCCTGACATGTGCAAAAACATGAATTCAAATCCCAGCACGTACACAATGAAGTGTTGGAGCAATGAAAGCCACATGAAAAACTAAATATAAAGAAAATGATTCTCTCTTTTTCTCTCTCTCTCTAAAAATAATGTTTAAACATGCCAGTTGCTATAACAAAAGTACACCATTAAATCATCATAATAATCTTCATTTCAGAGATAGAAAAAATGAGGCTCAGAGTGATGAATAAATTGTTCAAGATGAAATAGTGAATAAATGGTAGAGTGAAGTACTGAGTCCCATTTCATTGACCTGCAAACTTGTGCTTTTTACATGAATCCCTTATGGTCTCTCATTCCAGTACTTCTTTTTTTTTTCATCTCTGTCCTGGACCTATATGGCATTTTTTTTTTTTAAAAATCAACTAACATTAGCATGGTCTAATTTATAATTAAAATCCTGGAAAAATAATTGGTGGTTTTTAAGCCTTCTTCATTCATTGTAAATTAACATAATCATGGTAATTTTTTCACTATTTATTGAAAAATAAAATGGGAAACCTAGTAGACCATCAAAAGTCCAATTTTTTTGGTTCCAATCCTTCTTCTTACCAAGAGGAGCATAGGGATCCCCTTAACTATTTTGTTCTTTTATTAACAACATTCTTTTTCTACTTCATTCTCTCCTGTCCTCTTCTCTCCTATCACTATCATTCCTTCTTCTTTCTCTTTTCCATTCCACCACTTACTTATTAATGACAAGTAAAAATGTCATCTGATGTCTATTTTAGATCAAGTCCTAGCTGTGCTACTTAATTGAACTGAAGAGGATTATTCAGCATTTAAAACTTGAATCTATTTCCTAATCTATAAAAGATAATAAATATTCTCAAAAATCCTTTTCTAAACTTCCATTTTATAATGCTGAAAATATTTCTTTCAGACACTCTAGGCATTTATAAAATTTTATTTTACAAATTCTAGCCTAATGTCCCTATATTTTGTGATTGCTGTTCCTTACTTTAATTTCCCAATCTTTTATCTACCAATAGCAAGTCATTAAACATTTGAAATGGCATTAAACATCTTGCTCCATTGTATTTCAGTTCTCCATCTGGCTTTTGCGATTGGAATTTAGGAGCAAATGTGATTTCAAGCTTTGGGGGGCTGTATGGAAGCAAGAAATACTGATGCCATCAGCCTACATCTCTATACAACTCTGAACTTTGTAGTCTCCATCATTCTCTGAGAAACAGATGGCAAAGAAAATAATCCTGAAATGCTCCAATCATGACAGAGAGAGAGAACAAGTGAGAGCAAGTGAGCCACAAAATGTACTTTTGCAGATATTAGTTTGAAAAAATGGTCTCATTGGATAGAAAGATAGCCTTTACCTTTTGAGGGAATCATTGTGCTGTATTATAGCAAAGAGTGCTTGAATCATGGAGGAATGACTTGTTTAAAGTCAAGGGTATGAAAGAGGAGACTAGAAGTACCACAATGGGAGCTATGAAGGAATGTTTATCCTCTTATTTATCATGGTGACCAAAATCATTACTCCACAGTCATTGATTCTGTTTCACAATTTAAATCAACACTAGGAAAGGCTTTCTAGGATGATAGTAGTTATAAAATGTCAAACAAGCTAGGAGTTCATCCCTGAGAAGGAAATCTCCAAGATTCAAAGCACAAAATGAAAAGGGACATAGGAAGCTTGTTTTTTTAACTGGTCAACAAAAATATATAACAGACCATTAATCCACCAAGTGTCTTTAGTGTCAAAAAAGAATTATAGAGGAATATTGTTGTGCTCTTTCGGTATAATTGACTGCCCACAAAGTTCATTGCTCAAAACAGTTATTCTTGCACGTGAGTATGTAAATTGGATAGTGATTTGTTGATTTAATCTGGACCTGATTGGACATCAGAACTTCAAGCTATGGAGTCATCTTGGCTGTCTGCTCACAACACAATGGATGCATATTTGCTCCATGTATTTTAGGTCTTTTGTGTAATAAAAAGCTAAGTAGAGCATGATCCTATTCTAGCAATGAGATAGGCACAATCATTGAGTAAAACTTCCTGAAGTCTAGAATCACATGCACCACACAATCACCTCTATTCATATCCATCACTGAAATCATTCCCATGTTTTTTTCTGGTTATATAACTCTATGATCAAGTACCAAAATTTATTGTTGTAAGACAATTATTTTACTGATCCTGTCAATACTGTTGGAGAGGAATTTGGAAAGAGAGTAACACGGATATCATTTTCTATGGGTTCTGGTTTTCATTTAGAATGACCCAATGACTTAAATAGTTAGTTTGGGAGATGCCCTTTTAAGATGATCTATTCACTCATATTTCTGGTCTGGCTTGTGTTGATTCTAGAACCAGCCATGACTGGTGAATGAACTGTTTAAAAATGGTCTTTCCAGCCTCAAAGTAGTAAGTAATGACACTTCTTACACAGCAACTCGCAACTACTCTAGCAAGTATTTCAGAAAACCAGGCAAGAACTGAACTATTTCTACTAATACAGCCTGAGCTGTGCATTGTGTCTTCTAAACATTCTAATACCTGTAAGTTCATCAGGAAGGCAAGCTGTTTCCATGGGAAAACCAGCCCCCACTCCTTGATCTGAGGGATTTCAAAGATTTGTAGTTCTTTCAAACCATTATACATAGCTGAGTTCAAAGTCAAGTTTCAGAGAAACATTATCTTCTTCTAGTGAAAGGAATTGCAAAGCCATGTGGCATTAAAAAAAAAAAAAAACCCATGGACACAGAGAGCTGAGAAGAACTGGAATTAATGAATCAATAGGAATAGGAATAGGTGAAAACCTGGTGATTGTCACAGGAATAGTGGTGAGGATGGCTAATATGTTTACACATGGAAAATACGGAAAAGATAACTGGTCCCCAGGGAAGGTGAGGCCTCAAGGTCAGTCATGATTTTAAGGTTATCCCTAGAAACACTGGGGTCCACATTTAAGCCAGAGTAGTGCTAAGGAAAACAGCTGAAGCAGTAGTTGTAAATGATGTGATTGGTACCATCAAGTACCAGATCTGAAGGAACATGACTAAGATAAAATGTAATTTCCCCAGTGAAGCTAAACTTATATTACATCTCTGCTGATGTGTTTGAGCTCTGAAGTTGGGGTTCTAGATCAGCAAGAGGAACTATCAGTAGCTCTAGCAATAAAAGTATAGAAAAGCAGGGTCCAATATATTCCAATAGATTGAAGATTTTCTAGAAATATTTGAGCAACATATTTGAAGCACCAAATGAAGATTTGTTTGTTGAATTTCAGTTATTGATCAGAATGTCTTGTACCAGAGTACTTTATGAAATAACTTCTACAATATTTCAGAAACTGGAGTTCATTAAAAACTGTTTTATTGTCAAAGGCTATCCATCTATGAGAAAGAAAAAGCTGAGAATATTCAATATTTTTATTTCCTTTGAAAGTAGCAGAAATAATGTATTGATTTAGACACATGAATATTTTCACACAAATTGACACATTTGTTTTCACTAATGGATTACTACAATTTAAATGTACTACCAGTAGAAACAAAACTGGACTATTGGGGTGGGGAGATTTGAATTCTAAACCTCCAGATACAAAAGCCAAAAAAATACTGCAAGGAACTTGCAGTCACAGATTAAAATGAGGCTGTTTTCAAGACTCCTGTGTTAAGACTCCGGGATGTAAAACTGGGATACGACAATCTTATTCAGTGGTCATTACTATTAGTATAATTATTTTTACTGAAATAAACTGGTCAGACATCAACAGAAGATTAGCTGTTCTTGATTGCCAAAAAAAAAAAAAAACACAATTAGCAGTTAATCCATAGCAAGGTTCATTTGTTTAATAATAAAATTAATTATTTTAAAATAACTGGCATTTTTATGATAGTTGCGGAGATATATGTGTGCTGTGTTTAATCTACCCATACACCCATCTATCTGTAACTTTTCTCAGGGTACCACCCTATTTCTTAAGTAGTCTTTTATC
>PVKS010037780.1:0-18392 GCA_004027875.1 Aplodontia rufa
GGGCATTACCTTTTTATATACAGCAATACATTCTCTGGGAGCCAAAGACTGAAGATAATCTCTCTCGGTCCCGTTGACTTGTCCTCAATACTATTTATTTATTGAGATTAACATTTAATCGGTTTACTACATTGAAAAATATTTACTTCCAAACATTAATGAAAAGTCATATTGCTATTTTTTCCTCTAAAATAAATGTTAAATACTGTATAAAATGTAAATGAGTTAACCGTACAACAAATGTGCATTATAAGATAAATTAAACCAAATGGCATTTTACTGGTTTATCTGGGTCAATAAACAGAGATATATTTATTACCAAAATTATGGGGACAGGCGTGGAAAACAGAATAGAAAGACAAACTTACCTTAACACTGATAGTACATTATGTTTTTCTCTTTCTTCCAGTCAATTCTAAGGCTATGTGTATGAAGGATTCACCATACTTTGTAATCAGTGTATTTATTGTTCCTCAAAACTACTCAAAACATACAGCTTATGGGAAATTTACATCACAGGAGACTGAATGCTGAGGCCCAGGTTTCCATAGGGTGAACAGTCATCTATGTGTAAAGTTTCCTCCCATCTTACTGTCATGGTAACAGTAATAAAAATGGGTATTAGTAACATTGATCATTTGTCAAGCATTGAGCAAGTATTATTTCATTTGCTCCTCATATCTACTTTACCTGGTAGGTGCCCATTTTTAAGATAAAGGATTTTGTCAAAAGTCAGGTGATGCACCACCCCTTAGAGTTAAATCCTTGCACTTTCTAGTCAGATTTCCTGGCCCAAAATCCCACCTTTGCCATTTACTATCTATCTGATTTTGAACAAAATCTTTTATCTCAAAAATGGGCACCTACCAGGTAAAGTGGATTCTGGCAGGAGACTTCAGAGCTAGCTTATTAATAATTAAACCAAATCACTGAGGCATTTCATGAAGATCAAAATAGGTAGAGTGCTGTAGTTTGGATCTAGAATGCCCCCAGTCTGCGTGCTAAAGGCTTGGTCACCATTTCATGTCACTACTGGGAGGTGGTGGGACTTTTAGGAGATGGGACCTAGGGGAAGGAAGTTAGATCATTGGGGGCATGCCCTTGAAGGGGATATTGGGACCCAGAACCTTTCCTTATTTTTTCTTTATTTCCCAACTCAGAAGGTAAATAAGCTTCTCCTACCCAGTAGTCCCAACATGAAGTACCGTGCCACCACAGAACCAAAGTAGCAGGACCAAGTGACCATTGACTGAAACCTCTGAAATTGTGAACCAAATAAGCTTCCCCCCTTTGAAAAACAGCCCTTTGAGTTGTTTATCTCCAGGTATTTGTCATAGCAATGAAAAGCTGACTAACACACTGAGCCAGTGTTAGTGTTACGGTGTTTGCTATTAGTATTACAACAGAATTTAGAAAAGCAGAGTTTGGCTTAAAACTGCCTGTAGTTATGCATGTTATATAATGCAGACTTTTGATTAGGGTAATGAATTTACTACTTCATACGAATGTTTTTACTAGGCTACTTTCATTAGGAAGGCACAAATAAAGATAGAGGTTTGATCTTTCTTCTCTTCATGCAACCTACAGTAAAGATGGGTTATTTTAAGAGATGAGTATACTGTACTGTACATTTTCTATACTATAAATTATATAAAATGCCCAAAGGAAGTATACTAATGTATTTAATACCACTGCATCTTGGGGGTCTAAGTGTATTAATTTGTTTTGATTTGCTATAAGAAAAAACTCAAAGCTAAATAACTCTATAAAGAAAATGGGTTTATTTGTGTTCATGATTCTGAGGTCCAAGGTCAAGAGGCTTGCATCTCATGATTACCTTCTTGCTGGCACAGTCTGAAGGCAGGGCAGTCATTGCATTGCAAGGGACAGCATGAGTATTACCACCTTCTGGTGTCTCTCCCTCTTCTTATAAAGCCACCAGGATTCAATCATGGGGGCTGATGAGCTTAGCTAATCTTAATAATTTCGCCAAAGCCCCGCCAATAAACACCATCATCATATTGATTCCACTGTCTCAATACCTCACAATGAGGATTAAATTTTGACACATGAACCCTTGGAGACACAATCAAACCATACCCAAAACGTTGTATTTCACCCCTCACCCCCCAAGCTCAAGTCTTTCTCACGATGCAATAAATAATCATCTCATCCCCAAATCCTCAAAGTCTTCTTTTGGTCCAACATTATTTCATAAGTCCAGTCTCACCTGATACTTGTGACAAACAGTTTCTGCTGTGAGCCCCATAAAATCAGAAAACAAATTTCATACTTCCAAGATACAGTAGCAGAACAGGCAAAGGGCAAGTTATTCTACTCCACAGGCAGAAACTGTGAATAACCCAGCCAAAGCAAAACCCAAACCTAGCAGGATAGACACTAACACCTCAGGCTCTGAGTCTGGCATCTTGTGCATGCTGCAGTGAGGCCGGGCAGCCCTGCCGGACAGCTTTGCTGCTTGCAGGCTGCAGTCCGCTGCTTTCTCCAGCAAGTGTGGCACATTGCTGATGGATATACCTTCCTAGGGTCCCCACTCCAGCTCCACTCCCACAGCTCCACTAGGCTTGGCCCCACCAGGTGCTCTCTGAAGAGGCTCCACTCCTGTGGCAAACTTCTACCTGACCTGTCAGCCTTTCCTTTGAAATCCGTGTGGAGGCTGTTATGGTACCGTTAACTCTTGCATTCTGTGTGCCTGCAAAGTCAGCCAAGGTCTGCCACCACTCGAGCTATACATGGGTCTGCACAAACCCAGATGCAGCCACAGAATGAAAGAAATCCCTGTCCTTTAGAGGGTAGCCCTGGCTAGGTCCCTGAAAGATTCTAGAGGAATCCTGCAAGGACCCTTGGCATGTAATGGGAGAGACAGCTTTGTAGATTTCCGAGATGACCTGGAGTCATTTTCCCAATTGTCTTGCCAATTAACATTCCTTCTCATTTCTTTAGCAAATGATGGTTTCTCTTTGGTCCTCCCTCCTCCCTTCTCAGCAGCAGCTTTATTTACTTTTTTCTTTGATCCTTCACCCACCATGTTGCATGTTTTCCAAAATCCTTCTACTCTGCTTCCTTTTGTTCCTGAGTCTCACCATTAATCTGACTTAAAATGCCAGTAACATGAAAGCTACAGCCTAGATGCTTTGCGTCTTGAAATTTCCTCCACAAAATAAACTAGCCCATCAATCTTTTTTTTTTAATTCATTCAACATAGTCTTACATATTGGAGGGAATCGTTGTTACACATTCACGAACACATGGATATTGACAAAGCAAGCGAAGGCTGAGACCAGTTCGTGATCTCCCCTCTTCGAGTCCTCCCTGATCCCATGCTTCCCCTACTTTACCCCCATGTTAGTTGGGTTTCTCATGGACGTAGAGGGTTCCCCACTGGATTTATAAAACCAAAACCCAACAAAGACACATCAAGATAAGAAAATTACAGTCCAATTTCCCTGATGAACATAGACAATAAAATCAATAATAAAATTCTAGCTATCCAGATCGAAAAATATATCAAAAAAATAATAATCATGATCAAGTGGACTTCATTCCAGGAATGCAAGGCTAGTTCAACATATACAAATCAATAAATGTGATTCACCACTTAAACAGAAATAAAAATAAAAATCATATAATCATCTCAATTGATGCACGAAAGGCCTTTGATAAAATTCAACACCCATTCATGCTCAAAATTCTAGAGAAGATAAGGATCAAAGGAAGAAACTTTAATTTTGTAAGACCCATTTATAACAGACCCATAGCCAACATTATGCTTAACGAAGAAAGACTGAAAGCATTTCCACTGAATTCAGGAACAAGACAAGGATGTCCACTTTCACCATCTTATTCAATATAGTCCTTGAAACCCTAGCCAGAGTTATCAGACAAGAGAAGGAAATTAAAGGAATTCGAATAGGAAAAGAGGAAGTCAAGCTGTCTCTATTTGTTGATGACATGATCCTACACCTAGAAGACCCAATAAGCTTGACCAGAAGACTCCTAGAGCTTGTAAACGATTTCAGCAAAGTGGATGGTTATAAGATCAACACTCATAAATCATTAGCTTTCCTATACTCCAGCAACAAGTCCACTGAAGAAGAAATCAGAAAGTACGTCCCATTCACAATCTCCTCAAAAAAATAAAATAAAATACTTGGGCATCAATCTAACAAAGGATATCAAGGACCTCTACAATGAAAACTATCAAACATTAAAAAAAGAAATTGCAAAAGACCTGAGTAGATGGAAAAGCATTCCATGTTCTTGGTTAGGCAGAATCAACATAATCAAAATGGCCCATTCTACCCAAAGATCTATACAGATTCAGTGCAATCCCCATCAAGATAACAATGATATTCTTCACAAATATAGGAAAAAGCAATTCTTAAATTTGTATGGAATAACAGAAAGCCCAGAATAGCCAAAACATTACTAAGCAAGAAAGAGGAAACAGGAGGTGTCACAATTCCTGACCTGAAATTATACTATAGAGCTATAATAACAAAAACAGCATGGTATTCTTATCAAAACAGACATGAAGACTAATGGAACAGAAGAAAAGATACCGAGGCAAACCTTCAATTCTTTAATCATCTGATATTTGACAAAGGGGGCGAAAGCATAGTGTGGAGGAAGAACAGCCTGTTCAACAAATGGTGCTGGACAAACTGGACAGCCATATGCAGACAATTGAAATTAGATCCTCACCTCTTACCCTGCACAAGAATCAAATCAAAATGGTTCAAGGATCTGGAAATTAAACCAGCAATTGTACAATTGCTTGAAGAAAAAATAGGATCAACACTCCACGACATAGTTGTTGACACTGCCTTCCTTAACAAGATTCCCATAGCGCAAGAATTAAAGCCAAAAATAAATGAATGGGATGCAATTAAACTAAAAAGCTTCTGCACAACTAAAGAATTAGTCAAGAGTGTTAAGAGAGAACCTACAGAATGGGAGAAAATCTTTGCCTGCTACACCTCAGACAGAGGGCTAATATCCACAATAGCCCATCAATCTTAATTTTGGCTTTCCACAAGTTCTGGGGCATGGTTGCAACACAACCCTGTTCTTTGCTACTTCGTAGCAAGAATGACCTTTTCTCCCATTTCCAACAGAATACTCATTCCCACAAGATACCAGTTTTCAAGTCCTCTCATCTTCTGAGTTCCCACCAGAATTTCCCATTATACTCACTTTACAGCTTCCTGGTCTAGTTGTAGCCTACTCCTCCTAACTTTTCCAAGCTCTGTCCATTCCTCCACATTTTCAGGTACAGGAAAAATAAAGAACCACCTAGAAATGTTGCCTTATCTTTTTTTAAATATGCCTGCTTCCATCCTTCTCAAATGTTGGCTGCACCTTCAAAGGAAATTGTCTTTTTATTCGAGGATTTTAAAATCAAATATGTGCAGCTTATTGCTCAAGTAACTTATACGCAATCATAATGCCAAAGACTGTCATAACATAGGCCTTTTGTGTTCTCTTAAATTGGTACCACTTTCCCCATTTGGTGTATTGGGTAAAGAAAGAGGCCCTTCAGTGTTGAAGCAGATTGATCTGAAACTTATTCAGGAGAGGATTACAAGGTTTTCCCCTGGAGCCCTGACCTTCTCTTATTATAGAGACATTCAGGGTGAAGTTGGTTTATCTATGACCAAATCCAAATGGCTTAGTTATCAAACTAAATGATTCTTTTAAAGTGATTCATGGGGGCTGGAGTATGGTATAGTGGTAGAGCACTTGCCTGGCATGTGCAAGGACCTGGGTTCAAACCCCAGAACCATACACACAACTAAGTGTTGGAAAAACTAAAACCAGATGAAAAAATAAATAAATAAAATTGATTCTGTTTCTCTCTCTCTTAAAAAAAAATGATTCATTCATGACCTCACAACCTGGTGCAAAATAGCTGTCTTTGGCAACCCACCGTTGTGGTAGTTTGGCTTGCAATGGAGAATTGGTCAGGGCTGGAAGGAGTCTGAGCTGTCTCCCAGCTCCATACTTGAAAAAAAATGGTGAACTTTCAATAAGCCAGTTACTTTGAGATTAACCTTTCCCTTAAAAGAATGAAGTAAGTGGAAATTTTCCTCTAGTTTACATTGCTGTATTAAGTAAAACACGTGACCTTTGAGAAATTAAGATTCTAAGGAAGAAAGGAGCTCTGTAAATCCAGTGTTCTGATAGTTAACCAACGTATATTGGTGTTTTCCGAAACAGCTTAAATAAATAACATACCTGCCACCATCCAGGATAGTTCATGAATAATGGCATATGGATTCCCTCCACTTAAAGACAGGTTGAAATTACTTGAAAGTGTCTCAATAGAGGTTTAAACTGTTAAGGTAATAAAGTAAATTATACTGCTTTTGAAAGAATCACTAAGCACACAAATTTCATATCCCCAGGAGGAACAATTCTCTAAATTCTCCATTAAACAGATAATTTCCAGTCTAGAGGGATGGAGGAAATACACGGTATGTATTTGATTGCTCTGTGCTCTTTTCATGGTTCTATTTAGTATTTAAGGCATGTAAGGCACAGTCCTGGGCCATTTGGGGAGTTGGAAGAGGATTTGTTGGAGCTACTATGTCATTACACTTGATCCCATGTAGCACAAGGAAGGTACACCATAGATGAGATACTCCTGAATATACCAGTCCAGCGTCTTTAATCTGAAGATCTAAAATCTGCAACTTTTGAATTTTGGAGCATTTTGATTCTGGATTTTCAAGTTAGGGATGCTTAACCAATAAATCCATGCAAACATTCCAAATCTGAAACACTTCTGGCCCCAAGAATTTTGGATAAAGGATACCCAACCTGTATTCTTCATTGAGATAACATAATACAATCTGATTTAGTACAAGATTTGCCAGTCTGTCAGGAGAGATGATAAATTGCTGACTACTGGCATTTGGGGAAAGAGGAAGTTCAATTTGAGAATGTAAGAGGCAATCATCAGAATTTTGTTGGCACTGAATAAAATCTTTTTAAAATACAAATTTTCCTTGAGAAGGGATTACTTTGATCAGCTCCCTTTCTTTCTGACTTGATATAGATGGGTCTGAACTAAAAGGATTTTTTGCTTAGGGACTGATAAAATGAGAGGAGGACAGAGCATGAGTCACACTGGAGGCAGCCAGACCTGAGGGGTGTAATGCATTAGGAGACTGAACAGTCGAGGGCAGCGGGGAGAGAGGGCACGAGGAAAGGGAAGCGGTGTCAAACCATGGGGGACATTCTTTATCAACCTGGCAGAATTCTCTAGCACAGCTGGCCAGGGGCCACGGAACATCACTCCCTGTGATTCCTTGGTCTGGGTGTGTCAGGATGCTGACTCCTGCTCTGTTTGAAAGGGCACAAAGTTAAGAGTCTGAAGATGTGGCCTTGGCTCTCAGAATGAGTCCTCTCTTGGCTATATTTCTGTTCTCTGCCTCATCTCACACCCCTGCCAGGCAAAACGACTGAGACCTGCTTCTGCCATTCTTAGTGGAGTAGTTTAAGAACAAATGAGTAAATTTCTTTGGGAACTAAGTTTGGTGCCAAAATTTGGACAAAACTAGAGATTTGAAATAATAAGTGAAAATCCCATGATGTCCCTCTTCAGTCTAACAGGAATAGGCTGGTTGTGTGTGTATTTTTAAGAATAGTCTTACTACCTGCAAACTTCGTATTCTTAAAAAAGAAAGTGTTCCCTGAATTACAAAAAGTTAATATGATTTTAGTACTGTTATAATTTGTATGTGGCTTACACCCCAAAAGCTCAAGTGCTGTTAGCCAATGCAGAAATGTTCAGAGGTGAGGTGTTTAGGCAATGATTAGATTTTGAGGGCTCTGACCTTATCAGTGGATCAATCCATTTGATAGATCAACATCTGAATGGACTACCAGGACGTGGGTGTGCCCTGGGTTTATCTTCTTCCTGGGACTCCCCTCTCTCCTCTCTCTCTCTTTTCCTGTCTCTCTCCCCCTCTCCCTTTCTCCTTTGCAGCTGTCATGGGCTGAGCTGTTTCACCCCCTTCCGCCATGCCCTTCTGCAATGAAGTTATGCCTTACATCCCAGGCCCAAAGAAACAGAGCCAGGCCCAATCTCTGAAATTGTCAGCCAAAACAAATCTTACCTCTAAGGGGTTATTGTCAGGTATTTTGGTCACAGCTAGGAAAAGCTGACTAACACAGAAATTGGCACCAAGAAGTAGGGTGACGGCTGTGTCCTACCTGACCATGCAATTCAGAAAGCTTTGGAACTAGTTTGTAGGATGAGCTTGAAAAAGTTTGGAGATGGGGAAGGCTGGAGAGAACAGAAAGTGGTAAGCAGGGTATTACGGTTTGAATATGAGGTATACCCCCAAAAGCTCATGTGTGACAATTCAGGAAAGATGAGGTAAAATGAGTTTGTGAGTTAGGGACTAACTGGCCACCGTAGGCTGGTAGGGTGTGGCTAGAGAAGGTGGGTCACAGGGGGCAGGCCTTTGGGATATATATTGTGTGTTTGGCTTGGAGGTTCTCTCTCTGATCCATGGAGCCCAGCCTTCCACCAAGATGTCCTGCCTTACTTCGACCTCTGAGGGAAATGGAACCAGCTTTCTGTGGACTGCAATTTCTGAAACTGTGAGCCTCCAAATAAACTTTTCTTCCTAAAATTGTTCTTGTCAGGTCCTTGGGTCATAGCAACAACAACAACAAAAAGCTGACTAAAACAGAAATTGGTGCTGAGAAGTGGGTTGATGCTGTGACTAACCTGACCGTGTGGTTCAGAAGCTTTTGGAGCTTTTTGAAACTTGTGGGAGGAATTTTGACTCCATGTTATGTTCTGGCGAAGAGGTTGTCTGCATTTGGCCCATGTATTAAGACTTTCTGTGAGCCTGAATTTTAAAAGCAACGGACTTCTTAATTTGGCAGAAGAAATTTCTGTGCAGCATAGCATTCAGGCAGTGACATGGGTATTGCTGGCAGCTTTTAGCCACATTTATTGTGGACCAGAAAGCAAAGCAGAAAGATTTGAAAAACTTGGACTTCAAAGATGGGCGTAAAATTGGGGCTGAAGAAGTTGCAGTTGTAAAAGACAAACCATCACTAAGGAAATACTAAAGACTTTGCTCAGAGGCAAAAAGAAATACGGCTTGAGGGCATCTTAAGAATTGGCAAGACCACAGCCAGCTTACAGGAGTAAAAATTCCTTTAAGAAGAGACCAGTTGGGCACCCTTCTTGCACAAGGGGGTCTGGAAGGTTTTTCAAGATGCTCAGCCACATGGACACTTAGGCTGCTGCAGCCAGGGTCCCTGGAGGCTTGGCTACTGCTTGAGATAGTGGCAGACTGTGGCATCAGCCGCGTGGTACTAGTTCCGCAGAATTGCAGGATGCTGGAGTTAGGGGCTCATGGAAGCTTCCACCAAGATTTCAACTGAAGGCCTGGGAGGCCAGGCAAAGTGGCCTAGGGTCAGAGTCCCTATGGGCAGTCCCTGAAAGGGTGATGCATTGAAGCATTAGGAGGAAGTGGAAGCCGCAGTGGAGACCCCCGAGATTAAGGAATGCCAGTACTGTGGAACCTTAGCCAAGGAAAGCTGCAGGAGTTGAACATAGGCAAGCCAACAGACAGACCATGTAGACTACAACTGGCAAAGCCATAGGGTGGAGCTACACAGGCCCTTTGGACAGAATATCGTGATGCCATGTGCTCCAGAAGCCAGGCATGGATCTACAAGACTTTTTTGCCCAGCTGGATTTTGATCTTGCTTTGATCCCATCCCTTCTTTCTCTGCCCCTATTTTTCCAAATGGAAATGTATATATTTACCTTTATATATTGGTTACATGTAAATTGCTTTTGATTTTTTTATAGGAGTTCACACTGAGAATTTGTCTTGAGTTTCAATGGAGATTTTGACCTTGAACTTTGGGAAATCTTAGAATTGTTGAGACTATAAGGACACTTGGAAATGGATTAAAGGTATTTTATGTTATGAGATTGTGATGAGCTCTTGGGGGGCCAGTACAGAGTGTTATGGTTTGAATGTGAGGTGTCCCCCAAAGCTAACATGTGACAATTCAGGAAGGCAGAGGTGAAATGATTAGGTTATAAGAACCTTAACCCAATCAGTGAGTTAATCCCCTAATAGGGATTAACTGGCAACTATAGGCTGGTAGGGAGGTGTGGCTGGAGAAGGTGGGATTGGGGGCGTGCCTTTGGGGTATGTGTTCTGTATCTGACATGGAGTTTCTCTCTGATCCCTGGAGCTGAGCCTTCTGCCATGACATCCTGCTTCACCTTGAACCCAAAGGAACGAAGTCAACCTACTATGGACTAAGACATCTGACCGTGAGCCCCCAGATAAACTTTTCCTCCTTAAATTGTTCTTGTCAGGTCTTTTAGTCACAGCAGTGAAAAGCTGACTAAAACAGGGCTTACGAGGCTGTTCTAAGGGGAGATCAGAGGACTAGAATGCCAGCAGGAATGCAGACAGTAAAGGCTGTGCTCATGGGGTTTCCGATAGAAACGAAGACCACACCAGGCATTGGACTAGGAATCATGCATGTCACGTCCTAGCAAATAACACGCACACATTTTATTTGTGTCTTGAGACTTGTGTGGAGCTAAATGTAAAGGAAAAGAACTTGTGGAGGACGTTTCAAGACAGCCCAGCATTTAGGTAGCAGCAGGGGTATTGATGGCAGCTTTTTGCCAAGTTCACTGTGAACCTCAGAAACAAAGAGCAAAGCAGAAAAATTTTAAAGACTTGCAGTTTGGACAGAAGAGAGGTAGGAAGTTGAGGCCAAGGAATTTGTGGTTGCTGAAGAGATTAGCACCATTAAAGAGAAATCAAGGAATTTCCAAAGAGACAACAGAAAAGATTCCTGAGAGTGTCTCAGGAATCAGCAAAAGCACACCCATGGTAGGCTCAAGGGTGAAAAAAAAAGAAACCTCATTTCAGAAGAGGCAGTGGGGACACCCTGTTTGAATAAGATGGCCTAAGATGCTGTTGCCCCAGAATTTGCTTCACCATTCTCAGCTGCCCAGGCACTCAGAGGCTGGTACAACCTGGCTGCTGCTGGCAGCAGACCTTGATGCCATCTTGTGGTGCTGGTTCTGCAGGATTGCAGGATGCTGGAGTTAGAGGGGCATGGAGGCTTCCACTGAGATTTCAAAGGAAGGCCTGGGAGGCCAGGCAATGCACAGCAGGGTTAGAATACCTGCAGGCAGTCCCTGAGAAGACAGTGTGTGAAAATGTGGGAGTGGAGACCCCAGGAATGCAGAGATGCCAGGAACGTGGAAGCTGCATGCAGCAAGCAAAGCCAGGCCAGGAGAGAGGCCATGTGGGCTGCAACCAGCAAGGTCACGGGGCGGAGCTGCCCAAGCTCTTTGGGGCTCACATCTCACCACCCTGGGTCCTGGTTGCCATATGTGGAGCTTCTGGACTCAATATTTGCCCCGATGGATTTCATGCCCGTCCTTCCTTCTATGTCCCTGGTCAGCCCTCTGTAATGAGGATGCTTGCTTTGTGCCACCGTATAGCGATGTAAACATCACTTGCTTTTGATTTTCATAGTACTCACTGCCAAGAGCTTATCCTGAGTCTTAAAGGAGATTTTGGACTTGGATTTTTGAGCAATGCTGGCACCTGTTAAGAACATGGGGACTCTTGGAAGTGGACTGAGTACATTTTGCATTGCGAGATGGTCATGACTTTTGGGGGGCCAGGATAATAATACTATAATTTGGTCCTGGAACGTCACATGCTGGGCAATGCAGCAATGTTCAGAGGTCGGACTTTTTGGCAATTATTGGGTCATGAGGGCTCATCTGGCCTCATCAGTAGGTTAATCCATTGATAGCTGAATGGACTCTGGGAAATGGGGCTTAATTTGAAGGAAGTAGGTCACACTGTGCGTACACCCTGGAAGGATTTGTCTTCTCCCTAACATGTCACATGTCTGTCTCTCTCTCTCTCTCTCTCTCCCTTCCCAGCTGCCACTAGCTGAGCAGCTTCCCTCTTCCATGACCTTCCACTACATTCCCCTCATCTTAGGCCCACAGTAATGGAGCCAACCAACCATGAACTGGATCTTCTGAGACAAATACCCCAAATAACTCTTTCCCCTTCTAATTTGTTCCTGTTAGGCATTCTGGTCACAGTAATGAATAGCTAACACAAGAACGGATTTAGATCCCTGTCTGGGAAGTTTGACAGTATGTGGTCTCAGAAGAGCGCTGACGGCTGATTGCCAGTAGACTTCTAAGTAATATGTGTTATCTCATGCAATCTCCACCCCAACAGAAGAGGAAATCGCCCATTTTACAGATTAGGAAACTGAGGCATAATGGATGCTTGAGCCAGGTGATGTCAGGACTTAAATATAGACACTGACTCAGAAACCCACATTCTTGAAGGAGTTATTAAACTTTTTCATTAAAGGGTAAAATGGTAAATAATTTTGGCTTAGCAAGCCCATTCAGCCTCTTGGCTGTCTTTTGGAAAATTATACAATCGCAACTATTCAATTATGCCATTGCAGTTGGAAAGCAGACAGAAAATATATAAATGAAAATATGTGGCTCTCTCAGTAAATTCTTATTTACAAAACAGGGAGGTGGCGGTTTTGATTTAGTTCTAGTATGCCAACTCCAGATGACCATTATTATATGATACTGGCTCTTTGTATTCATTTTCATAGTGAAAACCTAAACTTGTGTTGCTTCTGTGTGTTCATTGCTATTTGGCTCATGCTGACTTCCCTGTTCTTGTATTAAGTAGCCCAAGATGATGATACCTTGAAAATGTACAGCTCTTTTTAATGAAAGCTTAAGTCTTAGCAATTACATCTGTGGGGTCATCTCATAATTTACCCCTCATCATAGAAATGCAGAGAAGAATTATACTTCACAGTCCTCTAAGGCTCAGAACTACCAAGAAAACCCACTCTTAAGTGTTCCCTGTGTGGAGCAGTCAGCCTGGTTGTTAGGGTGGTTGTTTCTAAAGATCAGACAAACAATGTAATGCACTTTGATGATCCAGGACAGATGTGAGGATAAAGTCTAAGCTGAAAATATTACTGGGGAACTTAAACTAAGATCAGAGGCATTCACAGCCTGGCATGTGGCAAATTGCAGTTTGGAATATGTGCTCAACTCGTGTGATTTCAGTGTCCCACTGAGCTCTGCGCCTTTGACACTTACAGCTGCAGGGGGAGGAGGTCGGATTTACAAGTGGTGTTGACCTCGTTGTCAAGGGAAGTAAAGTAGATTTGGTTCCAGTCTCCATCCCTTAACTTGACAGAGGCAAACAGGCTTCTGTAAAAAATGATGGTGCTGACCCCAGTGTGCTTCCTGCGATGTGTGCTTAGGTATTTATATCCTCCTTCTTCATTACTTCTTTCTGAAGATGGTCATGTTCATTTTGTTTGGGTGCTACCTTGCATACCTAAGTCCCAGAGAAAACAGACATTAAAAATGAAGTGACAATTCTCGCAAAGACGGTGCTGACACAGTAGCAAAGATGCTGGGCAATCTACTTCCCAATTCACCAGTCCCTGACACATAAGGGCAGCACTTACTGTTAGAGACAGGTTAAAGCTTTTCTTTCCTCTTTTCATATTCTATTTTTCCTTCCCTTCCTCCCTCCCTGTCTCGCTCTTTCTCTCTTATTCACTACCTAGCTACCTTGTTTCTATAGCTACTAATAGCAGAGCTACCCTCGAAACTATAATGGAGTTCGCCTCTGCTATTCTTATTTTAAAGAAAATTGAAAATTGAGTACTTCGAAACTTAGTGAGTTCCTGCTTTTTAATTGCTCTGCTTCTGATAGAAAATCCACTTTACCATACCTGTTTTTATATCATTTGAAATGGATTGCCATCATATCCACATTTAGATTATGGTTCAAATAAAGTTTTCTTTTCTGAACAGAATTCTGAAAAATAAACAATTATTCTCATTTCCAAAAGGAAGTGGCAGATAAAAAAAAAAGCTACATGGGTTTGAACAAATTTTCTTAGAGACTCAGAATTAAAGGGAAATGTGTTAATCAATTGGCCAATTTCAAATTCCAATTAAGTGTTCTTAATTTTTAAAATCCCACTGGATGAATTACAAATAAAAATCCCTTTTTTCTTTTTCCTTCCTTCTTTTTTTCCCCTTTAATGGCAGAAAACAGTTTAACAAGTTTATAGTAAGCAAATTTTTTTTTCTACAGACCAATCTCTAAAGACTCGTTTTAAGGGAGTTTATTAGAGAAGATGGCCTAACTGACGTGCGCAGAAGACAGAATGCTGAGAAGTGGAGGAGGAAATAGAACACTTCAACATCACATCCTGGTCACACCAAGGTCCATTGACCCTGTGTTCATTCCAGATAATTAATTTACAACACATTAAACCTGGATGTGAAGAAGGCTGTTAAGCATCAATTGCGTAGGAATAAAAAGTGTTATTGATTTAGGATTTCTGTTGTATCATGGGCTGACAGAAAAAAACAACAATAATCGAGTTATATTTCAAAGATGGAAGTACCCTTTGCTGAAGGACAGAATTGCTAACTGAGTGCACTCTGGGATACACTAAGCAGAAGTGACACTGCAGCAGAGGTGTTCTTCAGGGTGGGCCAGGAAGCACAATTAGAACCAATGCAAGTGTCTAATAAATATTGATAAAGATGCACTCTAGAAATCAAATTTGGGGATGTGATAATGATCCTCTTTACAGTAAAAGTCTAAAATAGCCCCCTTGCCCTCTGCCAAATCCAACCATTAATATTTATTAAATAAAATATGAGTGTACCATTAATTTTAAACAGCTGACATGAATCGAAGCTTTCTCCCACTTGAAACATAGAAATTACAAGGGTGAGACCCACACGAACTTGAAGTCATGATGTTTTGTAGATATGGAAAGAATCAGCTATCGATTTTAAAAATCAAGTAGCCTCACTAACTAATAGAACTTGCATACTGGGAGAAAGAATGGACAATGAGAGAAAATGTTTGGGTTCAACTCCTAGTGATCAAGGACAAGTCACTAACTTCCCACAAGAATCACATTTATAATGCAGAAAAAAAAACAGTACTTGCTCTACTTAATAAAAGGAGAAATAATTATTTGATCATGTTCAAATATGATATTGAAACCATTTTATTTGAAAATAGATTTTTAGAAACAATGTGAAGACACTGAGGGCATTTTTATTCTGGGTGATATAGCCTAAACATGTTTTCTAACATTATAGATCCTCTCCATTTTTCCCAAGTAGTTTACAGTGATTTAATCTAACCTGAAAAAGGACTTATTTTAGGCATAAAAGGTAGAATGGGAGGCAGGCATACATTTGATGACAGATGGAAAGCTAATCCTTTAGAAGGTGCTAATTACTTTTTAAAAATTTGGACATATGTGATTCCATGGGACAAAGTAACATGAACTGAGTCCTTCCTCTAATTCAAGGCCCTCTATATTTAACTGGACTTCATCACATTCGATATAAAGAAATTTTTTTCTTGTTTTATACACTGGCTAACCAAATATCTTTCCCACTCACGGAGTTTTCTAATCAGCAGTAGACACGGATTGGAGCAGTGGCTCAGCAATAGAGTGCTTGCCTGGCTTCCAGGAGGGCTTGGGTTTGATCCCCAGCACCAAGTACACAACTGAGTGTCAGGAAAACACGAACCAGATGAAAAAATAAATAAAAAATGATTCTAATCTACAGTAGACAGTTGATAGGGTCATCAGTGGGCAACTGTGCTGATCCAAGTGCTTCCTTTAATAAAAATTTGTTTAATAAAAGTAAAAATGTTATGGGGTTGCATGGTTCAATATGGTAGCCACATGTGGGTATTTAAATTTAAATTAATTAAGCCAACAAATCTAAAATTCACTTCTCTCTCTCCCTGGGCATTTTCAAGCGCTCAGGAGCCGCGTGAGACTGGCTAGTGCCCTCTATTTCAATGACACAAGTAGAGAACACATTGCTCTCACAGTGGGTTCTGTGGGTTGCAATGTTAGTGCCCTAGAAGGCAGAGTCCGGGTTCAGCTCCTTGGGGTGCTCAGCCTCATCCATTTCCTCAGCAAAAGCTGTTCTCACTCTTCCCCCTGGAACCTTGTGAGGTCCTGCTCCTCCATCTCCTCTAGTCTGAGTTTCTTGTAGGAATAAATAATTAATAAAATAATTAATTGATTTTGTTTTGGTTTTTTTGCTATCAGTCTCAAAACCTGGTTGGAGAACCATACTTCTATAGTAGAATTTATGCAATGAGGAAAAAAAACATAGATACAAAAGAGGAAAAATTGATTAAACCAAAGATCTGCCTAGATTTTTCTAGATTCTGCTTTAAAGGGTCCTGGAATCAATCCCCTATGGATACTGAGGGACGACTGTGTCTCCTACTCCTGACTCATTAGGTCAGGAAATTTCACAATTGCCATTCTTCCTCCCACAGTTTAAAAGGTCAGGAATAGGTAAGTTTCTCTCCTCTTTCTTGTTTGCTAAAGGAATCAAAATGAAACCAGATAACTACTTTAAAAAAAAATCAAAATAGCATATTAGTTTATGTTAAAATAATGATGATGAGAATGAAATGAAATAATAATCTCATGTAGCACGGAGGGGGCGACAACCAGATACAACGTCCATGGAAGGAAATATCTGGTCACAGACACGATTCCCTCCATGCAGTAATTCTACTTTTACGAATGTATTTTTTGTGCAACTGTAAAGCAAAAATGAAGATTCGTGCATGATGATACTCATCGTTAACAAAACCAAAATTAAAAATACCCTAAATCCCAACCAATATGAGAGAATACGATGCTGCCATTCAAGTGCAAGTTTTTTGCAATTGCTTGTAATAGCCAAAATAATAGGAACCATATATTTAAATTCCATATGCCACATGATCTCAACTAGGTAAAAGCTTCACAACTAAAAACATCAAAAATCAATATAACAAAATACCACTTCTGAGAGACCAGTTTACAGTTGCATTTCTTTCTTCCATGCTATACTTGATGCAGTTTTCATTTTCTACCTCATTCGTAGAACATTCTGTTAGGCGTTATTATATGCCATGGGCTGCTCTGGACAATAGGGATACAGCAATAGTAAGAACAGAGCAGGGAAAATCTCTACTTTCATGGAACCTCAGCCTCATCAAGAAGAGAAACAATGAATGAAAAAAATTAGAATATGTAGTGTGAGAGAAACTAATTAAATATTATAGAGGAAAAAAATGACAAAAAAAGAGGATTGAGAGTAGTCACGGAGGCCTCACTGAGGTGGTGACTTTGGAGAAGAGTCCTTAAGAGTAGGAGGAGGATGTCACATGGACATGTGGGGACACATTTCAGGCAGAGAGAACAGCCAAGTACAAAGTGCCTGAAGTGAGATGCACCTGGATGCTCAAAGAATAACAAAGAGCTCATGAAGCAGCAAGAAAGGGTCACGTGTGGGTTATGATTTGGATCTTAACTGTCCCCCAAAGGCCTGTATGCTAAAAGTTTGGTCCCCAGCCTGTGCTTCCATTGGTGGTTGGTCAAAGTTTCAGGTGGTGGAGCCTAGAGGAAGGACATTAGGTTATTGGGGACCTATCCTTGAAGGGGCTGTTGAGACTGGACCCCGTCCTCTCCCCCTTTGCTTCCTGCCCCCATGAGGTCAGGAACCCTGCTCCACCACGTGCTCCCTCCTTGATGCTCTGCCTTGCACAGGTCCAAAAGCAACAGGCAAAAGGACCACGCAGTAGAAACTGAGCCAGAATAAATCTCCCTCCTTATAAGCTGATTACCTGAGGCATATTGCCACAGTGGTAGAAAGTGAATGGATATTCTTTTACAACAAGCCAGAAACAAGCAATTTAAAAGAAACAATAAGGTAAAAATCTATTGTACCAACACAGTTAGTGTGTAAGAGAAGCAGAATAAGACCTGTATCCAGTAAAAATGATCATAGAGAAGTTCTGTTTAATTTTTCCAAATGCTTCCCAGTGATTCCATCTGGAAATTTAAATTGCAATTATTATGAATTTCAAACACAGTAATGGCTTTGCCTGTGAAAACAGGCTTATATAAAGGACTCTTACAAAGAAGTTACTGTGTTCATCAAAAGATAAATGAAATATAGTAAAGTCAATGACATATTTCGCTGTAGTTAATAAGAATAAGAATGGATATACCATGGAATATTACGCAGCAATTAGAAACAATGACATTGCAGCCTTCGAGGGTAAATGGATGGTTATGGAAGAGATCATGATGAGTAAAATCAGCTTAACCCAGAGATCTAAGGGTCGATTGTCTCCACTCATTTGTGGAGGTGGGGACTAGACCCTGGACAATGAGAAAGTTGGTCTAGAAACATGAGTTAAATTCAGATAAGATGTAATGCT
>PVKS010037781.1:0-12977 GCA_004027875.1 Aplodontia rufa
AGTATTGATTTAAAGCGAGTGGGGTATGTCCTGGTGAAGACAGAGGTTGTGTGGTGTCCTGGGTTAGAAAGCAGTGGGGGAGTGGTGGGGTGGAGAGCTTGTGGGGGGCATTCTGGGGAACATAGGGGGTGAGGGGAATCTTTGGGTAAACATAGGGTGCTGTGTGTCCTGTGGTAGAGAGCGGGTGGGGGAGTCCTCGGGTAGGAGCGTGTGGGGTGCATCCTAGGGTAGACAGCAATGGAAGAGTTCTGGGTTACACACTGATCAGATTTGGAAGCATCCTTGTGTAGAGAGCGGGTGAAAGGCATCATGCGGTAGACAGTGGGTGGGACGGATCCTGTGGTAGATAAACGATGGGGTGGTACTTGGCTAGACAGCAGATGGGGAGCTTCCCGGTGTAGATAGCGGGTTGGATGCATCCAGGGGTAGACAGCGGGTAGGAGGTGTCTGGGGTAGACAGAGGGTGGGGGCGTCCTGGAGAAGACAGCTAGTGGGAGGGGGCCTGAACAGGACAGAGGGTTTGGTGGGTCCTAGGTAAGACAACAGGTTAGGGCGTCCTGGGTTGGGAGTGGTCCTGGTGTAGACAGTGGGGGGGTTTCTTAAGTAGAAATTAATGTTGACACTGGAGGCAGCAGGGGAGGGCACACCGTGATCCTCTTTCTTGTTACTGCACTGGTGAGTTTTCCAATGTTTTCGGCCGTGAACTTGCGAGGGTGGCAGTCCCCTTTGCATATGGCTGGACCAACAAGGCCTGCAGTGGGCGAGTTTGAACAGGATCTTGGGGAACCTCGGTAGAAGGTAGGGAAGCTCCAGTGTGGGCAAGGGATGGGGGAGGGCATGTGCTTCATGGTCAGGGGAGGCCGTTGGGGACCAGGAACAGTTGCTGGGTGTGGGATGGATGGCTTGAGCATTGAGGACACAAGGAAAGGCAGTGGTTGTTTGTGCAGGGGGTACTGCAGCTGAGGCTTGTTGCATGATTTTGCAAGGTGTACCTGCAAGGGGGCAGGAATGGCCCTGGATTATTATTCCATGCAATGTTGGGATGTATAGAGGAAGAGGTAGCCCAAACCTGGACAGGTGTGCTGCACTGCTGCGCCTGATTCCCTGTCTGATTTGTGGCCGCTGGATGTTTATGGCTTCCTGAAGTATGCCTGCATTGCCCTGGTTTAAGCCTGGACTTGTGTGCGCCAGTAGCCTGGGCTGCCGTCTTGCAAGGCTGGTGCAAGCATCAGGTAGTGAGGCCTGCAGTGTGCCCAGAGATAGAGGTAGGGCATGTGTGTGAAGCTAGGAAAGGGCTGAGGAAGCCAGGAGAGGTGTTGGGTTCAGAATTGATATGGGTAGCCTCAAGAAGAGAAGGAGAGGCGCTCTTTGTTGGTGCAGGAGGTAGAGACTGAGGGGTAGCATGATGTTTCTGGGAATCTTAGTTTGTGCTTGATACCTTCCCTTGGGATACAGGTAGGGATGTGTGTCTCCGAGTTGGGGCGTGTGCGGGGGTTTTGGCCAGGCTACTGCAGGTTGGTGGAAGAATTTTGTGGGAAGCGTAAAGAGACCGGTGTCCAGGGCACCTGAGTTTTGATTTCAAGAACTGTGTTGATGGCTTGAATTGCCTTATCACTATAGAGAGCATGTACTGCTACTTACATTTTACCAAAACACAAATTTTCCGATTCATAGGTGTGTGACTGTATTCAACTGGATTTCTAATTAATGGTGATTTTGACATTTTACCTTTTCTTACTGAAAAGATATATAACGATTTAATCTTAGATATAGTGTGTGTGAGTGTGTGGGGAAACGCGCACACGCGTTTGCTTCTACACAGCTAAGGACTCCTTGAGCTGAACAATAAAAATGTGGCCCTGAAGACTTTTTGTAACACTATCATTTCTTGTACATTCTTTCCATGTTGACCCATAACCAGAGGTCCCTCCACTGCTCTATGTCTGCATGGTGTGCAACATGATATTTTGGTAATGATATGCAGTGTCCTGTGTGCAATATATATTAAGGCTCAAGGCCACTAAGTCCGTTGAGTTTGCCTTAAAAATGTGGGAGATCCGTAAAAAGCTGAGTCTGCCAAGTGGTTCTCTTTTTTCTATCTGTGTCCACTTGAGTGACTTCAGCAAACATTTGGTTGTGGCAAAACAGAGGATTTTCCTATATGCATATATGTGGAATATTCAACAACTTTAATGATCATTTGTCTTAGTTCTTACTCATTCTCCATTGGAAGACGGAACACAATTGCTAAATAGGCTTTCCTGGGTATTTATTACACTTGTCAATTTTGATGTTGAGACCCTAGCTAGGGTGGTGTAGCTGGAGATATGTTTTCTACAAGCCAACTCTGCTCCTTGGCCATGGAGCTTGGCCAAAGGCTTTGCAGATATCTTGGAGGAAATCCAAGCAGGCAGGCCTGGTGTCTCCGAAGGCTTAGATTTTGAGAATCTCACAATTTGCCCTGGGTCTTCCAAATGGTGAAGACTTAATTGCCAATGTAATGGCATTAGCAGGAGGAACCTTTGAAATGGACTTAGTTCATGACAGAATGTCCCTCAGGGATCGACCACAACCATTCCAGAAGAAAACTGAGGGCATATGAAGTTTTTCCTTGCACTTTGAGTATACTCAAGCAGCATGAATGTTCAAAAACAGAAACTCACAGTAATTCCCCAGGCACCCATGTCTGGCCATGATTTGATGTTGGAATTCCCTGCTTGCAAATCCCTGAGGAGTAAATGTCCACTGGGTGCAAGCCAAGCAATCTACGGAACAGTGCTATTGCTTGCGAGTGAGGTGAGTGTTTGAAATGGAGAGTAAGAGATGATGGAGAGAGGAGATGGGATTAGTGAGGCCACTGGAAAATGCAGCTGTGGCACCTGCTGGTGGTGTCAGGGTGAAACAAAGTAACTACACATGCATCAACCTTTTGTTTTCTGCATGGAGTTATGTGATCATTCATGGAAAGTCTGAGATGGGAAAGGTGCGACAAAAGAGATGATAAAGTTTAGAAATCAAGTGTTGTGACTTGGTCCTCGGACCACAGGAACGTGGGTGAACACACTACGTGGGCAGATGACAACAGATGTGGGGCAGAAGAGTGTCAAGAGAAGATTTGTCATTACAAAAAGCAAACCTTCAACAGAAGTAGAAAGAGATCACGATGCAGGTGTGTATTTCCATTGAGTCCAATAGCTGGAAGCATGTTTGGAAGAGTGTTTACTCCACAATTATGTGAGTAATGAACAGAGGTAGTTCAAGATTTTTTTTTCAGGAAATGATGTAAGGCAAGCATCATAGTCTTCTGAGTTTGGCCTGGTCTGTCTGGGTCAAGTCTGCTGCAAAATGCTGCAAAAATCAAAGAATTTGGCCACCCCGCACTGCTTCCCTTTAGGTCCATAGCAAGCGCCCTAACTGCTCATCTGCACTTACTTCCAACATATGGACCCTGTATGGACTTCATGTCTCTCTTCAGATTGAAATTCCTTCCTCTAAATTGGCTGTGAACTTCAACACTGCCTGATGCACAGCTTTGCTCAGTGCACCTGTCATTGCTGTCCAGGCCCCAATACTTCTGGGATTCTTGGCTCCCTGTCTGAGCTCCAAGCACCACTTTCGTAAGTTTGCCCCATTTTTTATATCTTCCCTGAATCTGCCTTACAGCCTGGCTCTTTTGCATAGTCAGAAAGTCTCCTATGCCAGCACAGCATTGTGCCCTGCAGAGAACCCTGATGGGCGATTATCCCAAAAGACACTGTGAGCTTCTCTGAGCACTGTAGCATGTATGACCCAGGAAATGCTGAGTGAAATCAAGGGGTTGTACATTGATGTTCTCATTTCTCCTTTTTCCATTGTGACAGGGGGGTGGAATCCATGCCTGTGTCAGACCACACTCTCTCACCCCAAGCCGCTGTGGCCCCACCCATGGCCACACTCTCAGCCATCCAGTGGGCCTTATTCCCTCAAGACAGAGCATGTGGAACACGAGGTTTTTCAAAGCGGAGGGATTTCATCCAGGAGGCTTCAGAAGAATACCAGCGGCCTGGAAGAGGACATGCTTCTGCTGTACTCTGTCCCGGAAAATGGAAGAATAGAATATTTACACTGGAAATAGCATCGGAGTTCACACCTGGATCCTCTTTCTTGTTAATGCACTGGTGAGTTTTCCAATGTTTTGGGCCGGGCCTTGCGAGGGTGGAAATGCCCCTTGCATGTGGCTGGCCCAACCAGGCCTGCAGTGGGCGAATTTGACCTCCCTGGCATCCAAAGGCAGTCCTACAGGATCTTGAAAAGCCTTGGCAGTAAGTAGGGATGCTCCAGTGTGGGCAATGGATGTGCGGGTGCATGTGTTTCCTAGGCAAGGGAGGCTTTCGGGGACTAGGAATAGTTGCTGGGTGTGGAATGGATGGCTTGAGCATTGAGGACACAAGGTCAAATAGTGGTTGTTGGTGCAGGGGCTACTGCAGCAGAGGCTTGTTGCATGACTTTGCAAGGTGTACCTGCAAGCGGGCAGGAATGGTCCTGTATTGTTCACACAGCAGCCTTCCATGCAAGGTTGGAATGTATAGAGGAAGAGGCAGCACAAACCTGGACTGGTGTGCTGCACTACTGTCCCTGATTCCGTATCTGATTTTTGGCTGCTAAATGTTTTTAGCCTCCTGAAGCATGCCTACGTTGTCCTGGTTTGAGCCTGGATATATTTGTGCCAGTAGCCTGTGCTGCCATCTTGCAAGGCTGGCCCCAGCATCACGTAGTGAGGTCTGCAGTTTGCCCAGAGGTAGAGGGAGGGCATGTGTGTGAAGCTAGGAGAGGGCTAAGGAGATCAGGATAAGTGCTGGGTTCAGAGGTGATATGGGTAGCCTCAATAAGAGTAATAGAGGCACTCTTTGTTGGTGGAGAAGGTAGAGACTGAGGGTTAGCATGATATTTCTGGGAGTCTTAGTTTGTGCTTGGTACTTTCCCTTGGTACCTAGGTAGGGATGGGTGTCTCCGAGTTGGGGAGTGTGTGAGCATGTTGGCTAGGCCATTGCAGGTTGGTGGAAGTATTTTGTGGGAAGCATAAAGAGACCGATGTCCAGGGAACTTGAGCTTTGTTTTCAAGAAGTGTGTTGAACGCTTGAAATGCATTATCAATTTGGAGAGCATATACTGCTTCTTACAATTTACCAAAACCTAATTGCTCCTATTGGTAGGTGTGTGACTCTATACAACCGTATTTCTAATTCATGGTGATTTTGAAATTTTACCTTTTCTTCCTTAAAAAATAGGTAATGATTTAATCTTAGATATAATGCATGTGAGTGTGTGGGGAAACGCGCACACGTGTGTGCTTCTACACAGCTTAGGATTCCTTGAGCTGAATGATCAAAATGTGGCCCTAAAGACTTTTTGTAACACTACCATTTTCTTGTACATTCTTTCTACTTTGACCCATAACCAGAGGTCCCTCCAGTGCTATATATAGGCATGGTGTGCAACATGATATTTTGTTGACAATATGCGGTATCCTTTGTGCAATATGTATTAAGGCTCAAGGCCTCTGGGTTCGTTGAGTTTGCTGTAAAAATGTGGGAGATCTGTAAAAAGCCGACTCTGCTAAGTGGTTTTCTTTTTTTTTCTGTCTTTTTCCATTTGAGTGACTTCAGCAAACTTTTGGTTGTGGCAAAACAGAGGATTTTCCTATATGCATATATGTGGAAAATTCACCAACTTTAATGATCGTTTGTCTTAGTTCTTACTCATCCTTCATTGGAAGATGGAACACAATGCTCATTTGGCTGTCGTATATTTATTACACTTGTTAATTTTGATGTTGGGACCCAAGCTAAGGAGGTGTAGCTGGAAGTGTGTTTTCCACAAGCCAACTCTGCTGCTTGGTCATGGATCTTGGCAAAGGCTCTGCAGAAATCTCATAGGAAATCCATTCAGGGAGGCCTGATGTCTCTGAAGTTTTGGTTCTGAGAATCTCATCATTTGCCCTGGTTCTTTCAAATGGTTAAGACATAATTATCAAGGAAATGGCATTACAAGGAGAAACCTTTGACATGGAGTTAGTTCATGACAGAATGTCCCTCAGGGATCGACCACAACCATTCCAGAAGAAAACTGAGGGCGTACGAAGTTTTTCCTTGCACTTTGAGTATACTCAAGCAGCATGCAAGTTCAAAAACAGAACGCTTGCATAAATTCACTAGGCACCCATTTCTGACCATGATTTGATGTTGCAATAACCTGCTTGCAAAACCCTGAGGAGTACATGTCTATTGGGTGCAAGCGTGGCAATCTAAAGAACAGTGCTATTGCTCACGAGTGAGGTGAGTGTTTGAAATTGAGAGTAAGAGATGATGGAGAGAAGAGATGGGATTTGTGGGTCCACTGGAAGAAGCATCGGTGGCACCTGCTAGTGGTTTCAGGATGAAACAAATAACTACACTTGCTTCAACCTTTTGTTTTTTTCATGGAGTAATGTCATCATGCATGGATAGTCTGAGATGGGAAAGGTGGGACAAGAGAGATGAGAAAATTTAGAAATCCACAGTTGTGGCTTGTTCCTGGGAATGCAGGTACGTGGTTGAACACACTACGTGGACAGATGATAACGAATGTCGGGAAAAAGTGTGTCAAGAGAAGATTTGTCCTTACGATAAGCAACCGTTCAACAAGAGTAGAAAGAGAGCACGATGCAGGTGTGTGTTTCCCTATGGGTCCAGTACCTGGATGCATGTTTGGAAGAGTGCTTACTCCACAGTTATGCAAATAATGAAGAGAGGGAGTTCGAGTTTCTTTTAAGGAAATGATGTAAGGCAAGCACCACAGGCTTCTGAGTTAGGCATGGTCTCTTTGGATCAAGTCTGCTGCATAATGCTGCAAAATTCACAGAACTTGTCCAGCCCACACTGATTCCCTTTCCGTCCATAGCTGGCGCCCTCAGTGCTCATCTGCATTCACCTCCAATGTATGGACCCAGTATGGACTCCATCTCTCCCATCGGATTGAAATTCCTTCCTCCAAGTTGGCTGTGAACTTCAACACTACCTTAGGCGCAGCCTTGCTCAGTGAACCTGTCATTGCTGCCCAGGACCCTTTGCTTTTGGGATTCTTGACTCCCTATCTGAGCTCCAAGCTCCACTTTCGTAAGTTTGCCCCCATTTCTTACATCTTCCCTGAATCCGCCTTACAGCCAGGCTCTTCTGCGTAGCCTGAAAGTCTCTGATGCTGCACAGCTTTTATGTCCTGTAGAGGAACCTGAGGGGTGAATATCCCAAAAGACACTGTGAGCATCTCTGAGCAGTTTAGCATGTATGACCAAGTAAATGCTGAGTGCAATCAAGGGGGTGTGCATTAATGTTCTGATTTCTCCTTTTTCCATTTTGACAGGAGGTGGAATCCATGCCTGTCACAGACCACACCCACTCGACCCAAGCCTCCGTGGCCCCGCCCATGGCCTCAACCTTGGATGTCCAGGGGTCATTAGGCCCTCACATCAGTGCACTTGAAACAAGCGCTTTTTGAAAGCAGAGGGTTTTCATCCAGGAGACTTCTGAAGAATACCCGGAGGCATGGAAGAGGACATGCTTCTGCTGTCCTCCATGTCCCGGGAAAACTAAAGAAGAGAATGTGGACACTGGAAGCAGCGGGGGAGGGCATACCTGGACCTCTTATTACTTCACTGATGAGTTTTCCTATTTTCTGCCCTTGGCCTTGAGAGTGTGGCAGTCCCCCTTGCATGTGGCTGGCCCAACGAGGCCTGCAGTTGGCGAGTTTAACTTCCTTGGCATCCAACGATAGACATACAGGATCTTGAAGAGCCTCGGCAGAAGGTAGGGAAGATTCAGTGTGGGCAAGGGGTGGGGGATTGCATTTGCTTCCTGGTCAGAGGAGGCCTTCAGGGACCAAGTCATTTGCTGGGTGTGGGATGGATGTCTTGAGAATTGAGGACACAAGGTCAGGCAGTGGTTGTTGGTGCAGGGGCGACTGCAGCAGAGGCTTATTGCATGACTTTGCAAGGTGTACCTGCAATGGGGCATCAATGGCCCTGGATTGTTCACACAGCAGCCTTCCATGCAAAGTTGGGATGTATAGAGGAAGAGGCAGCCCAAACCTGGACTGGAGTGCTGCACTGCTGTCCCTGAATCCTTGTCTTATTTGTGAACGCTGGATGTTTTTGGCCTCCTGAAACATGGCTGCATTTACCTCGTTTGAGCCTGGACTTCTGTGTGCCAGTAGCCTGGGCTGCCATCTTGCAAGGCTGGTCCCAGCATCACGTAGTGAGTTCTGCAGTGTGCCCAGAGGTAGAGGGAGGGCATGTGTGTGATGCTAGGAGAGGGCTGAGGAAGCCAGGAGGGGTGCTGGGTTCAGAGGCCATATGGGTGCCTCAAGAAGTGAAGGAGAGGCACTCTTTGTTGGTGGAGGAGGTAGAGACTGAGGGGTAGCATTATGTTTCTGGGAGTCTTAGTTTGTGCTTGGTACCTTCCCTTGGGATCCAGGTAAGGATGGGTGTCTCTGAGTTGGGGAGTGTCCTGGGGTGTTGGCCAGGCCATTGCAGGTTGGTGGAAGTATTTTGTGTTAAGGGTTAAGAGACCGGTATCCAGGGAACCTGAGCTTTGTTTTCAAGAAGTGTGTTGAAGGCTTGAGTTGCATTATCAATATGGAGAGCATGTACTGCTCCTTACATTTTACCAAAACCCATATCCTCCTATTGGTAGGTGTGTGACCATATTAAACTGTATTTTTAATTCACAGAGATTTTAACATATTACCTTTTCTTCCTTAAAAGATAGGTAACGATTTAATCTTAGATATAGTGTGTGTGAGTGTGTGGGGGAACGCGCACATGCTTGTGCTTCTACACAGCTAAGGATTCCTTGAGCTGAACGATCAAAATGTGGCCCTAAATACTTTTTGTAACCCTACCTTTTTCTTGTTCATTCTTTCCATTTTGACACATAACCAGAGGTCCCTCCACTGCTATATGTCGGCACTGTTTGCAACATGACATTTTGGTAACGAAATGCAGTACACTGTGTGCAACATTTTTTGAGGCTCAAGGCCTCTGAGTTCATTTAGTTTGCTGTAAAAATGTGGGAGACCCATAAAAAACCAAGTCTGCTAAGTGGTTGTCTTTCTTTTCTGTCTGTTTCCATTTGAGTGACTTCAGCAAACTTTTGGTTGTGGCAAAACAGAGGATTGTCCTATATGCCTATGCGTGGAATAATCACCAACTTTAATGATGTTTTGTCTTAGTTCTTCCTCATCCTTCATTGGAAGATGGAACACAATTGCTAAATAGGCTTTCCTGTGTATTTATTACACGTGTTTATTTTGATGCTGGGACCCAAGCTAGTGAGGTGTTGCTGGAGGTGTGCTTTCCAGAAGCCAACTCTGTTCCTTGGCCATGGAGCTTGGCCAAAGGCTCTGAAGATATTTCAGAGGAAATCCAGGCGGGGAGGCCTGGTGTCTCCGAAGTTTTAGTTTCTGAGAATCTCACCATTTGACCCAGGTCTTTCAAATGGTGAAGACTTAAATACCAAGATAAAGGCATTAGCAGGAGGAACCTTTGAAATGGAGTTAGTTCATGACAAAATGCCTCTCACGGATCGTTCACAACCCTTCCAGAAGAAAACTGAGGGCATACAAAGGCTGTGCCTGGTCACTCAAGAAGGGTGGCAGCAAGGCAACCCGGTGCAGCTATAATGCCCTGAGCCCAAGCTTGACCTGAAACTCCGGGGAGAGGAAGACTAGTTGGAACCCAGACAGCACAGGAAGGAGGAGCCAGGAGGAGGGAAAGGCTTAGGAGAGGAGGCTTTGAGACAACGAGGACAGAAAAGAAAAGGCACTGAGGCAGAAGTGTTCAGGAGCACAGGAGGGAACAGAAACGTGGGGATGAGGAAAAGTAGCACCCAGGGTGACACCACCAGGGCCACCACATGGGAAGAGGACACATGGCCTCCACTGAGTGACGGCCTGCACAGGTCAATGATAGAAGGTTCTCATTTATTCAGGTGCTGTCCAAATGGATACAATTCAAAGTAGAAAAATGAAAACATAGTAAATTTTATAAGACACAAATTTTTACATCACATGAGCAAATCACAGCATGCTGGAAAATGAGGCTGTCCACACAGGCACAAAAAGTCCAGTTTATTTCTCTTTGCATGGAAGAAAAGCCTCTTCATACTGAGTATTTAGAAATCAGGGAGATGGAGTGTAAGTAAATGGAAGTGGAAATTGTACCACCCATTCACATCTTTGCAGTAGCAGAAGCCAGTCTGGAATGGTGGCCACGTGCACCAGGATGCTGCAATCACATTCGGCTTCTCTTCCAGGGGTGGACAGCTCTGTGAGGCCCCTGGGAAGTCTGGGTGGGGCAGTGGTGATGAGATGGAAGCAAGAGAGACAGGAGGCATTCAGAGAATCAAAGGTGTCCTTGTGAAGGTGCAATCCATCTGGACAGGAGGGTCTGACCAACAACATCGAGGTGTAAAGTGCTCCACTTCTCACTGGTGAGCCCAATCGACCCTGGGAGCCATTGAGCCAAATTCCCTCACTAAAACCCACCTTGTGATGTGGGACAGTCCTCCTCTTCAAGTGTAAAAAGAAAAAAAGTACAGAAAGAAAATCACTCTAAAAGTAATGCTTCCCAAAGAAAAAAAATTTTAAAAAATTAGAGTGTTCAAGAGATGGTTTTAGGTCTACATACCTGAAAGCAACAAGAATCATTTAGCAAAAATAAGTCTATCCCTGAGAATTGTAAGCAACAAAAGCCACATTTTAAACCAATATATAACAAAATCTCAAAGATGCACAAAGCAATATAATTAATTACACCAAAATAAACAGAGCAACCCAGGCCACATATTCAGAGAGCATGTGTCAAATAGAGGAAGATATGCATAGCTCTTCAACTACAGACAAGAGGAAATCAGCAACGTCTAGTAAATACAATCTGAAGGTGTTCATAATTAGCCCAGCACACAGAGACACCTTCAAGCTCAAGGAGTTTAATAAAGGAAAGCCTGTCAGCGGGCATGGGGCTGATAAGGGATGAAGTATCTATTACCGAGTAGCACAGGCAGAGTAGACTGGTGTCATGGGAGTTGGGGTAATGCTGTAGCACAGGAAAAACTCACTGTACTAGAAATATTCCAAGGTTCTGTGAAACAAGATGAAGAGAGAAAAAACTGTTTAGACAGCTGTGCATCTTGTATGTGCCAAGCCAGGAAAGGGAGTTCAGACTCAATGAATGTGACTTGTGAGCACTACAGGACAGCAAGTTGAATCAAGTGGGAGGGACAGAGCAATAAATGACAAAAGAATTTTGAGGATGACAGGCCTCATAGCAAATCCATGAAAGCTGTGACAAACCAACTGAATTTCAACAGTTTCAGGAAGTAGTGAACCTCGTGCTGGTTTTCTGACTAGAAAGGAATGTTACATACCCTAAGATAAAAAAATCTACAACAACATGTTCTCTTGACACATAGAGATCAGAACATGGAAATAAGAACTTCTCAGAAATATTCACAAGCCCTTTACATTGGCTCCGTCATTTTGTCAAACACTTTTTTGGACCTCAGAATTACCAAACTGAAGAGCTGTGCTATTAGTGCACTGTGGAAAAAATTGGTAGGCTTGACTCAAAGTGAATGTTTTGGGTCACTTATGTGGTTTCCACAAGATGAACGAGAATTTACATATGAGAGGCAAAAGATTTTAAATTGACAAAAGATTTGGGTACGGAGACCTAGCAACAGGGAGCCAACTGTTCCTGCAGCAGTCACAGAAAGGAGTGCCCTGCATGATTTAGGATGGGTCTCATATGTATACTTTGCCCAGAGGCTGTGCAAATGGAAGGCCACATGTTGGTGCATAGCCCTTACACCCTGTTGATTCCTATTTAAATATACAGCTGTATGAGCACCACACACCTAGAGATCATAGAGTTTTCTACAGTCTCAACTAACTAAAGAGTAAAAAAATGCATCTTTCCCAACCAGTAGAATTCCCCTGAGGTGGCATTATTGGACAGTACAAAAAAAAAAAAAAAAAAAAAGGGGAGGGCTGACATATAAGACTGGGCATAAAGAAATGAGCTATATCTAAACACCTGAGGAGTGGTTGTTAAGCAAGAGCTAGGGTTCTCTCAGGTTTTTTCCCAGGACTTGAGGATGATCCCAGGGGCACCCTACCACACAGTGACCACCTTCTCTCCTCTGCCTCACTCTCTGGAGGGAGTGCTTTGTTCATTTGTGTTCTCTGGCGTGAAAGGTGCACGTTTCCTGCCTGAGTATCCCACAGACTGGGAAGACAGGCCTGTGCCAAGGGCCCAGAGACAACCTAACCTGCAATCCCCAGTGCCAGAGCAAACAGAGCTTGAAAGGTTTCACAAACAACCCCTCAGTTATCATGACTGCTTCCATAGTGGTGAGAGCCAGGGTTGATAGTGTGTGACACACAGTCAACTGCTGCTGAGGCTCACCAATGGAAGGATAATCTGAGTGGCAGTTGGTCTCCTGCTGGTCTTGCACATGCACATGCTGATGATGCTGCACTCCTCAGCCAATCAGAACCCAGTAGGAGCATTCATGTGCATCAGAATCTGGCCCTGTCGCTTGGCAACCACTGTTGGGGAGTTCAGAGCTATCAAAGCACAGAGCTGTGCTGTTGGGGCACTGTGGAGAGACACAGTTGGCTTGAATCTAATTCTTGATTTGAGTCGCTGGTGTGGTTTCTGTCCAAACCAGCGAGAGGTGCCTCTGAGCCTTGACCTCTGCCAAAAGGAAAGATTTTGGTGTGCTGGCTTATTATCAGAGACTCTATGGTTCCTGCACCAGCCTGAGGATGGAGTGCCTGTGCTTTAGGCGGGGCAGTTCTTGTGGACTCCACTCACCCAGAGGCCAGGTGGGCTACAAAGCTGAGAGCAGGATCCAGAAGGCTGTGTGTTCTGGAATTGTGTTCAAAGTGCGGCGTATGCTCGA
>PVKS010037782.1:0-18389 GCA_004027875.1 Aplodontia rufa
TCGGCCGCCCTGGGCACCAGCTCGGTGCAGGGCGCAGAGGCGTTCTGCAGCGGGTACAGCACGAAGGGCGAGTTGTCGTTGGCGTCCAGCACCACCACGCGCACCAGCGCCTGTCCGCTCAGCGCGGGCGAGCCGCGGTCGGTGGCGCCCACGCGGAACTCGAACGCCTGCAGGGCCTCGAAGTCCAGGGCGCTCAGCGAGAACAGCTGCCCGTTGTCTGGGTTGATGGAGATGAGCGAGGCGAGGGGCAGGTGCGGGTCTTGGGGCGGCAGCAGCGAGTAGGTGAGCTGGGCGTTGCTGCCGGAGTCTGTGTCTGTGGCGGTGACGCTGCCTATGTGCAGGGCGGGGCTGTTGTTCTCGCGCACCAGCAGCGTGTAGGACGCTTGGGAGAAGACAGGGGCGTTGTCGTTGACGTCGGAGATTATGACGGTGATGGTGTGTTCGGTTTTCAGCCTGGGTGTCCCCAAATCGGTGACAGTGATGGTGATGTGATATTCGTTATTTCCCTCTCGATCCAAAGGTTTCTCTGTTACCAGAGTATAGAAATTTTCTACAGATGGTTTCAGGACGAAGGGGAGTTCATCCTGGATGGAGCACACCATTTTCCCATTGTTTCCTGAATCTCTATCTCTAATCCTAAAAACAGCAACCACTGTCTCCGGTGAGTTTTCTGCAATTGGGCTAGTAAGTGATGATATGAGAATTTCCGGCGGATTATCATTTATATCTGTTACTTCAACAACCACTGTACATTTTCCGGAAAGTCCTCCACCGTCTTTGGCCTGAATAGTTAATGCATAACTCTGAATCGCTTCATAATTCAATTTGGATTTAAGATAAAGATTTCCAGATGTTGAATTAATTTGAAATGTTTCCAGAATTCTTTCAGTGGCATAAAAAAATGCATAGACTATTTCCCCATAACTTCCTGTATCTAAGTCTTTTGCGGAGACGGTGACAAGCAGAGAACCAACTGGGCTGTTCTCAGGTATCTGCACTTTGTAGAGCATCTGCAAAAATTCAGGGGCGTTGTCATTTACATCCACCAACAGGATTCGCAACAGGGTGGTTCCGGATCTTCGCGGAGAGCCGCCGTCCAAGGCGGTGAGGGTTAAACTGAGCTCAGGTGTCTCTTCGCGATCTAGTGCTTGATCCAGTACCAGTTCAGGAAAGAGATTACCCTGCCCGCCATCGTGGACATTAATATGGAAATAGGCATTAGGGCTAATGGTGTAATTGCTCAGGCTGTTGATTCCAACATCCAAATCCTGTGCACTCTCTAGGGGAAATGCTGCACCTGGAGTTGTACTTTCTGGTATTTTCAAGAGAATCTCTCTGTCTAGAAATACTGGAGAATGATCATTGATGTCTCTGACTTGTAGCTCGGCACGGAAAATCTGAAAAGGCTTTTCCAATAACAACTGGAAAGGTAGTACACAGGGCTCCGTGGGACCGCACAGTTCCTCTCGGTCCAATTTCTCATTTAGAAGTAAATCACCAGTAAGCGAATTGAGCAGTAAAAATCGTATATTCTGGTCTGAAACAATTCTAGCCCCCCGGGCTGAGAGTTCCTCCACCCCCAAACCCAAGTCATTTGCTAGATGGGCCAGAAAGGTTCCCCTCTCGGTTTCCTCTGCCACAAAATACCGAAGCGGTTCTGCACCAGCCCAAGATATTCCCAGAAATACACAAAGAAACAGGACTTGCCTTGTCTGTACAGCACGCTCCAGTCTGGCCTCCATTCTTAGGTCAGTCTTTCAAAAACGCTGCCACCATTCGGCCTCAAGCAGCTCTCGGAAATGGCAGCAGCTGAATCCTTAGAAATGACGGGAGAACTGTATTTCTCTGGGGAGGGATCCCCACTTTTCCCGAATTCCTATTACGGCGATTTGCTTTCCTGTTCGCTTCTGGCCAGGCTTCCTCTTAATGCTGGAATCTGTAACATCCTCTGTGCGGGTGAATTGTTTTCCCACTCTCTTTTTAGCCAGCAGCGCCACCTTGCGTTTTGTGCATGTTATTCCCATTCTCAAGAATAGAAAAAAAGATGGCTGATTAAAGGCATTCAGCCACAGGACCTGCTATTTCATCTCTTTCCCTCAAATGGCCATAGTAATGCTAGTAAGTAACAGCTTATTCTCGTTTCCCTCTGTGATTATATGAATTCATAGGAAAAAAAGAATATGTTGTTTTCTTAAGTCGAGGGGCACTAAATTAAACTCTGGCTCCCTACCAAAATCTTTTAAAAACTGGAAGAACACCTTTTCCTATTCAAAAAATTGATTACCCTAAAGAATATGAAAAAAATGAAGCCTCAATCAAAAATTCTAGAAATAATGGTTGAGGATTTTTTATTTGTGTGCCACTTAGCAATGATAAAGTTTATACTGCAGAAAAACTGACCTTTTTCAGTTTCTTGTGCTTTATATAATACTTATATTTTCAAGGTCTTCACTCTTCACCCATGATATTTTATAGAACACTTTCTGCCTCAAAAATTTCATCTACCTGAAGCATTACATATGATTTATTATTAATATACAATTTCATTGGCCAGAATCCCCAATATCCAGTAAATACTATAAAATAGTACAGCAAGTAAATCAATCTTGCATTTATGCTTCTAGTCTTGCATTTTTATGGGTGGTTGATCTCAATTTGAGAAAAATAAAATCAATCTCCTTTTTCTTTATTCGTTCATATTTTGAAATGACTTTGAAATTTGTTTAAATTATCTATTTATACTTTAGCTTTTTAATTGTCAAATCTTTGATACAAATGAAAATTTCCATGATTTCTTATAGTCTTAAGGCACAGATCAATTTGATGTGTCAACATGATTTTAGGATTTTTCTGGCCCACATGGTGGTATGTGTTTAACTTCTATGGTTTTTGGTATTAAACTATCATTCTGGCTTCACAGAATGGGTTAGGAGGGTTAGGAAGCTTTCCGTCTACTTTTCTATAGCAGCCTAGTGTTTATAAGTGTATTGTTTCATTTCTACAAGCTTAATTAAAGTTGGTCTTGTAAACTTATTGGTTTTGGTGCCTTTGCTGATGGTTGATCCATGACTATCCTTTCCATTTAACCTTTGATTATAAATCTGTTCAGGTTTTGTTTTCTTTTAAAATAACTTGAATTTTATTTAAAAATATTTTTTCTGCTTTTCAAATTTTCATTGTATTATTTACCTTTAGTTATATTTCTGTTATTATTAGCAATGATTAATATTTTATCTCCTTTCTTTAAGATTTGAAAGTTTTATTTTATAGATATTTTTAAATGCATTTCCCCCCAAATAACATATGACTTTTGTTCAAAATCACATAGTACTGATAGGCTTATAGTAAAATACAATGGTTCTATACCATTTCCCTCCTTGCTTTTCCTGATCTTTCCATGAGCCAGCAATTTTGAAATTCTTTTAGCTATTTCTTCTGCCACTAGCCTCTATTCTGATGTATCTTCATCAATTTTAAACGTTATCAATTGATTCTCTAATACATTGGATTAAATTTTAACCCTTTTCTCTCTCTTAAAATCCCATATATATACCTCTATCTATCTATCTATCTATCTATCTATCCATCTATATATCTACCTATCTACCTACCTATCTATCCCTGTCTATCTACCTATCTATCTACCTATCATCTATCATCTATCTATCTATCTATCTATCTATCTATCTATTATCTATCTACCTACTTATCTATCATCTATTTACCTATCTATCCCTCTTAGTGCCTTCTTTCACTTGCAACATATTGGGAGCATTGTTATGTACTAATCATATTTTCTTTATTTTATTCTTAAAGCTAATAATTGCTTGCTTTTTCATTTATTATTCTTTCAAAAATTCCAGTTGCCTTTCAGTAAAATTTTCCAAATGGTGATTGACATCTTTCCCAAGATATCAATTTTTCTTTAATTGAGTGGTTGCTTACAACCACTGAAGAGCTATTTGTTTTCAACCCCTATCCTGGAACTTCCTTTTGCTATAATTCTAGGACTATTCTTTGTCTTTTATTCCAGTTTTTATTTTCCTCTTTTTCATTTTCTCTATCACTTTGAAAGATCACATCTTCCAATAGGGTCATTGATTGAAAAGATGATACAATGTCAAGGGACTCACTGACAATATCCTTAGGCTATCTCCTGAGTCACACAGCTCAAGACTTGCCTGCTGCTATGAGGTTCACTATGCTCGAGACACAGTTGTCATCCTGAGATCATCCTTCAGTGTCATCTAAAGACTGACTTCGCTTGTCTTTAATATCTTATGTTTTCTGTTTTGTCTGTCTTCCTCTCTTTCTGATTGCTTTCTTGTTTTGATAATCTTCCTATAGATTACAGAGAAGGATATATAAGAATGAATTTTTTGTGATCTTAAATGTATCAAAATATCTTTATTATATTCTCTAACTTGATTGGAGTAGAATAGAGTTTCAGATTCGTAGTAGTTTTCCTTCAGAATTTTTAATATTTTTGTTAGTGCTTTATAGTTATTCATAATAGTGGGATTCATTTTGGCATAATCATCCAAGTATTGAATATAATTTGCTCCACTTCAGTCCTTAGTATTCCCCCTTTGCCTCCTGTCCTCCTTATACCTGTTCCCCTTCCTCTACTCTACTGGTCTTCCTTCTATTTATTTATAGTTTTCTTTTTCAGAATTTTAAGTGCTTTGTAAATGATCTATCTAAACCAATATATTTTCTAAGAAGCCTGAATCTAATCTTATTTCTTATCCTTCGTACTTCATCCTATATTTTTATTTTTGTTGTGTTTAGTCAGTATCTTAAGCATTTGAAAATTAAACAGTAATGTATATTTTCCTTTGGGCTTATATTTCATCCATTGTACAGGACAATTGGTGGGTCATTTTATCTAATCATCATCTCTGTTAGCAATGTTCTTAAATGGCTTCATAGATAATTTCTTTCTCTCCTGTTTCCATTTAGATTTCCTGTAATTTAAACATTGGACCTCTGATATGTTTCTCCTTTCCTTTTAATTTTTCTTTTCTGTTTTCCATTTTTGAAATATTTCCTAGGATTTTTTTATTCAGAAATGTATTTGTTGAGCAATCAATCTTTTAATGAAATAATATAATATGTATATAGATTCTGAAGATTAGATTTACCCCCAAGAGTGCCCCCCAATTACTCACCCTTATCCCTCCCTTTCCCTTCCCAAAACATCTCTAAAAATGTATTAGGTTGTATAACATTACACCTTATCCGGATTTAACACATGATATTAGACCTCTTTCTCAATGGCCAACATCTAGTTCCAGCCTTCACAGATGAGTGAAGACATTCAATCCTTGGTTTTCTGGGCTATGCTGATTTCACTCAGCATAATTTCTTCCATAGCCATCCATTTACCTTCAAAGGATGAAATATCATTGTTTCTAATTGCTGTGTAAAATTCCATGGTATATACGTACCACAGTTTTTGGATCCATTCATCCAGTGAGGGACATCTGGGTTGTTTCCATAGTCTAGCAATAGTAAGTTGAGCTGCTATGAACATAGATATTGCTGTGTCTCTGTAATGTGCTGATTCTAAATCCCCTGGAAAGATACCCAGGAGTGGAATAGCAGGATCACGTGGTGGGCTCATCCCTAGTTTTTGGAGGATTCTCCACACTGCTTTCCAGGGGGGCTGTGCCAGTCTACAGCTCCACCAACAGTGTGTTAGTGTGCCTATCTCTCCACAGCCCCTCTAGCATCTATTATTATTTTCTTCATTTTTGCCATTCTGACTGGCGTCAGGTGATATATCTTAATGTAGTTTTCATTTGCATTTCTCTGATTACTAGTGATTTAGAGCACTTTCTCATGTATTCATTGGCTTGATCAATGTTCTCTGTTGAGAAGTTTCTATTTAGCTCTTTGGCCCATTTACTAATTGGGATGTTAGTGTTTTTGTAGTTGAGATTTTTGAGGATTTTGTAGATTCTGGATATATGAGACCCTTGTTAGAGGAATCAAAGACCATGATTCTCTCCATTTTCATAGGAAACCTCTTGACTCTTTGATTATTTCCTTGGCAGTGCAAAAGCTTTTTAGTTTTATGGCATCCCATTCACTGATTTTTTACTTTACTTCCTTCACTTTAGGAGACATGTTGAGAAAGTCTTTGCCTACTCCCAAATGCTGAAGTGTTGGACCTAATTTGTCTTCCATCAGTTAGTTGCAAGGTAGCTGTTTTAATTCCTACCTCCTTGATTCATTTTGATTTGATTTTCATGCAAGAAGAAAGATATGGGTCTAATTTCAACTTTCTGCAGGTGGAAGACCAGTTTGTCCAGTACTATTTGTTGAAGAGGCTGTCACTCCTCCGTGTAATATTTTGCCCCCCTTTGTCAAAACTCAGATGTTTAAAGATTTGAGGGTTTGTTTCAGGGTCTTCTATTCTACTCCATTGGTCTTCTTTCCTACCTTGATACCAGTACCATGTTGTCTTTGTTACTACAGCTCTATAGTATAGTACTAGACCTGGTATGGCAAAACCGCCTGTTTTGTCTTTCTTGCTTAGTAGTGTTTTGGCAATTCTAGGTTTCTTATTGTGCCAAATAAATTTGAGAATTGCTTTTTCTATCTCTGTAAAGAATGGCATAGGTATCTTTATAGGGATTACATTAAATCTATATAAAGCTTTCAGTAGAATGGCCATTTTTATTATATTAATTCTGTCTAACCAAGAGCATGGGACACCTTTCCATCTTCTTAGGTCATCATGGATTTCATTCTTCAGTGACTGATAATTTTCGTTGTAGAGATCTTTGATTTCCCTTGTAAGGTTAATTCCCAAGTGTTTTATTTTTTTGACGATATTGTGAGTGGGTCTGATTTCCTGATTTCTTCATCAGTCTATTATTATTAGTGTATAGGAAAGCTACTGATTTGTGGGTGTCGATCTTGTAGTCTCCTACTTTGCTAAATCTGTTTATAAGTTCAAGCACTTTACTGATGGAATTTTTTGGATCTTCCAGATACAGGATCATGTCATCAGCAAAAATAGAGAGTTTGACTTCCTTTCTTACTATTTTTATCCCTTTGATTTGATTTCTTTCTCTTGCCTAATTGCTCTAGCTAGGGTCTCAAGAACAATATTGAATAAAAGTGGTGAGAGTGGACAGCTTTGTCTTGTTCCCAGTTTTAGTAGAAATGCTTTCAGCTTTTCTCTGTTTAGTATTATACTAGCTGAGGGTTTAGCATACATAGCCTTTACATAATTCAGAAATGATCCTTTGAACCCTATATTCTCTAGTGTTTTGAAATAAAGGATGCTGGATTTTATCAAAGGCCTTTTCTGCGTCCATTGAGATAATCATATGGGTTTTGTCCTTGATTCTGTTTAAGTGGTGAATTACATTAATTGTTTTGCATTTGTTGAACCAGCCCTGCATTCCTGGGATGAAGCCCACTTGATCATGATGGATTATCTTCTTTATAAGTTTTTGAAAACATTTTGCTAGTACTTTTTAAAGGATTTTTGCATCCAAGTCATCAGGGATATTGGTCTGTAGTTTTCTTTTTTTGATGTATCCTTGTCGGGTTTTGGTATCAGTTATGGTTGCTTCATAAAAAGTGGATGGGAGAGTTCCCTCCTTTTCAACTTCTTGAAATAACTTAATAAGGAGAGGTGTAAGTTCCTCCTCAAAAGTGTGGTAAAAATCAGTGGGGAAGCTATCAGTGTCCTGGGATTTTTCTTGTTTGGTAGCCTTTTAATTGCAATATGGATTTCAGTGCCTGTGACTGGGCTGTTTAGGAATTCAATATCCTCCTGAGTCAATTTAGGGATGTTGTATGTATCAAGAAATTTATCTATTTCTTCCAAATTATCAAATTTGGAGGAGTATAGGTTTTCAAAATATGATCTTATAATTTGTTGGATTTCTGAGGGGTCAGTGGTGATCACTCCCTTATCATTGGAGATTTTATTGATTTGCTTCATTTCTCTCCTTCTTTTGGTTAGGTTCACTAGGGTCCTATCTATCTTGTTTATTTTTTCAAAGTACCAGCTCTTTGTTTCATCAATTCTTTTTTTTGTTGTTGTTCTCAATTTCATTGATTTCAGCTCTGATCTTATTTCCTTTCTTCTGCTGGCTTTGGGGTTAGATTTTTCTTCCTTTTGAAGGGCTTTGAGATGGAGCATAAGCTTATTTATTTGGGATCTCTCTTCATTTTTAATGTGGCCACTCTGTGCTATAAATTTTCCCCTTAGGAAAGCTTTCATGCTGTCCCAGAAGTTTCAATATGTTGTGTCTTCATTTTCATTCTCTTCCAAGAATTTTTGGATTATTCTCTCATGTCTTCTTGGATTCATTCTTCGTTTAATAGAGTATTATTCAATCTCCATGAATATGTGTGTTTTCTGTTATGATTTTTACTGTTGATTTCTAGGGTCATAGCATTGTCATCTGAAAGGATACATGGAATAATGTCTACTTTTTTATATTTGCTGAGTATATCTTTATGAGTCAGAATATGATCTATTTTGGAAAAGGATCCATGTGCTGCAGAGAAGAAGATGTATTCTGCTAACTTGGGATGGAGAATTCTATATATGTCTATTAAATCCATTTGGTTTATGGAGTTATTTAGGCTGGCGATTTCTTTATTGATTTTTTGTTTTGATGATCTGTCTAATGGTGACGGCGGAGTGTTGAAGTCTCCCAGTATTATTGTGTTGTGATCCACGAGAGGTTTGTTCTTGTGAAGTAATTTATTCATGTAGTTGGGTGCACCGTTGTTTGGAGAGTAAATATTAACTATGGTTATTTCTTCCTGTTGAAGGGTTCCTTTTAGTATTAAGTAGTGGCCTTCCTTATGTGCCTTCATTTAAAAAAATACTTCCATGAATTATTATATGGCTATAATTTAGTTACAAGATCACATCTGTAAGAGAAGTTGGAAAATATAATCTACAGCTCAATATCTGCATGGGCAGCTAAAATGGGAGGTCTCATCTTAATCTAATAAAGGGATAATATTTATTTTGGTAGCATTAGCAGTCCATATCATTCCAACTCAGACCTGACCAATAGCCTTAACTACCCACTAGGAGCAGAGGCTAGGTAAGTCTCTACCACTGAGCTCCACCCCTGGCCCAAGAGCTTCTCAGTTCTGAAAATTATGGCATAGATAATTTAGATGAACCTCCTGTGAAAAACAACAACAAAATGATGGACAAAACTTTTTAAAGAATTTCAAAAATATTGAAGAGCTGAAAACCTGGTAGAATAATAAACTAAAAAAGAACTAGAAGAAAACACAGCAAAATAAGCTCAATTTAATGGAAGCCTATAAAAGGGGGTAAATAATATATTAACCAATTTCTTATGCCAATAGGAAATGTTTAAGTATTAATACTTGGCTTTGATCTAAAGCTATGTGGGGTTAAAGAAATGTAAATCAAGGCTTGGGGCAGCCAAAGTTGCAGAATATTTTAGGAAAGTCTTCCCCATATAAAGAGATCCTACAGGATTATATGATATTGTTAATGCAATATGAACATCAAAGAATCAAAATCTGCCCTCCCTCTGGCTCCTAGCAATTTGGAAATCTTCCTGGTATTAAATGGGAAAAAAGAATAGGAAAGAAAACATGCTCAGATGTTGTAGCTATAGATTGTTCCTCCTGTATACTTGTATTTTGAATATGTATAGTAGAATCACAAGAAACTTCAGGTCATAAACTTGGTTTGTGATGAATCTTGATTTATGGTGGTCCCCTATTCATGTTTCCAATATCCTAGCAAAAGCAAATGAAGACCTATTTTGAGGGCTGGAAAAACTTATGCTTTGTGGACACCTCACAAATATATATTTAGGGCAATTAACCATGTGAGTTACACAAAGAAACAAGACCATATGAATGAGAAGCAGCAGAAACAAAATACAGAAAAAATAGGTCTACACAACCTCAGATATTGGAAGTATCTGATAGAATTTTAAGTCAACTACATTTATCATATATAAAGAAATAAATGACACATCTGAAAACATTGGCATGGATCAGATTTAAAGTGCACATTGAATTTCAGGTAAAAGAGACATACATCATCATAAACAAAATGTAACCTAATAAAGATAATGAATTTCAAGGATAGAAAACAAATTACCCAAAGGTGAAGAAAACAGACTTCAAATTTCCCCTGAGAAACATTTAAAATACAATGGAAATGTCTGTAAAGTTGTGAGGAAAAGAAATTTTGGCTTTATAATTTAACACCTAGTCAATATATCACTCAAGTGCAAAGATAACAATGCAGCTAACAGGAAAGAATTCTGAAAGAATCACATTAGTACTCATGAATGCTGAAGAAAAACTAAGGATGAAATTCAGCCAGCTTACAGATGCATGGGGAAACTATTATGGAGGAACTAATATAATATTTTATATCAATGAATTCTTGAGGAAAACAGTCAACTGAAGAATTTTATACCTAGCTAAATTGTACTTTTCAGGAATATGAGAATTCAAGAAATACAGCAACTATAAACTCGTAAACAGGTACTGGGAATTGAACCCAGGAGTTTTCTACCACTGAACTACTCATCCCTTTGTATTTATAATTTTGAGATAGTATTTCACTAAGTTGCTCAGGCTGGCCTTGAACTCTTGTGATCCTCTTACATTAGCCACTGGGATTACAGATGTGCACCACCATGCACAGCCTAAAGGATTACATTTGATGAAATAAAGCAAATAAATAGATAAAAAATAAATGAGTCAGGTCAGGAGAAGCTGAGATAATTTGACTATTGGTAAGGACTACATTTCATTCCAGTACAAGCAGTACAAGCAGTTTTCTTCATCCCACCCTTAAGCCACATTAAAATGGCAGCAGGCAAAAGTTTTAAAATAAATGAATGGAGACCATTAAAATTTTGGCAATTGCAAAGAATATAAACAATCAGTAACTAACATTTTCATTATGTTCTTCTGTCAAATGAGAAGGGGGGAAGTTTAAGAGTATCCAGTCCAGCTGAAGTAATGATTCAAGTTGAAAGTCCAGAGAGAGGCTGAAATATTACATTAGATGAAAATCTATATAAGGAAAACTTAACATCTGAGAAATCCTTTGACATTCAGTGAAGCAAGGTACATTCCCCTTTTGCATAGGGGCAGAAAAGGAGATACAGACTATCAAAGTTAAATAAAAAGGCAGTAGATGGAGGGACAACAGCTCAACTGAGGACGGGACTGAGATTTTAGTAGAGGATTAAACATTTCTACATACTGATTAGTGCTGTGTTCATTAAACCAAGAAACTCTCAATGTGCTTGGTATCAACTTTTTAATACCTTCCATCCCACTGATGCCAATCTTTATTGAATTCCCCTCTGGAGAATAATCTGGGTCCAAGAGAAAAGACTTAAAAATATTGACTTTTCAATCCCAAACAAAATATTTCAATACCCTAGAGTGAGGGCCACCACTCCACATGTCTCAGGCAAGCACACAATGTCTGATCAGCTTTTCACAATAAGCTGTGCAATAAGGAAAGCCAATAGGAAGGTAGAGACCAAAAATAGAATAAAAAGTAACTCAGAAGAAAAAATAAAATGCTATGATTAGAAGAAATATTTTAAGACTGCATATCTTCAGATATCAGAAAATGCTCACTTTCTGTATTAAAAGGCTGTCATAGATGGATTGAAGACCTAAATATAAGGGCTAACACTATAAAACTCTTAGAAGAAAAAATCATAAATCTTCACGACCTTGCCTCAGGTAATGCTTTTTTAAGATAATGATACCTAAAATACAAACAGCAATAATATAAAAAAGATAATTTGGACTATATCAAAATTTTTTAAAAAAGCTTTTGTGCTTCAAGAGACACTATCAGCAAAGTGAAATAACAGCTCAGGGAATGGGGGAAATATCTAAAAGTCATATATCTGATAATGGTCTAGTCCCTAATATTTAAAGAATTACTTTAATTAAACAATAAAAAATTCAATGGGAAAATTAGAAAGGGATCCAAGTAGACAATTTTCTAAAGAAAATACTCAAATGACCAATAAGCATATGAAAAATCATTAGTTATTTGGGAACTACAAATCAAATCACAATGATGCTACTTCCTACCTTGTAAGATGGCAGTAGTCAGAAAGAAATTAAGAAGAGGATGTATATAAATTGAACCCCATATATACTGTGGATAAGAATGTAAAATGTTTCAATTACTTTGATGATAACTCAAAATTTATACATAGTCACTTTATGACCCAACAATTCTAATCTTCAGTATGTACCCAAGAGAATTGAAAACATGTGTCTACACCAAAATGTATACATAAATGTTCATAGCACTATTATTAATAATATCCACAGAGTGGAAACAAACCCAAATGCAAATCAACTGAGGAATGAAAATATAGGACACTCACACAATGGAATGTTATTCAGTCATGTAAAGAAAATAACATGTGACATGTTATTACATAGATGAACCTTTAAACATCATGCTAAGCAAAAGAATCTTGACACTAATAGCTGCAAAGCATATGACAACATTCATATTGGAATGTCCAGAACAGGTAAATACAAAGAGATAGAAAATTGGTTAGTGGTTGCTAGGGACTAGAGGAAGGAAGGTGTGAGGAGTGTCTGCTAATGGGTATTAGGTTTTGGGGAGGAGGGGTGAAAGTGTTCTGGAATTAGTGGTAATAATTGTACAACCTTTTGAATATATGAAAACACAAGGGAGTATGTTTTTAAAGGTGATTATTATGGTATATGAATTATAGTTCACCAAAGAATTTAAAACCAAAGGCTTCTGAAGAAACAAAAATTCAGAGAACAAAATAGCTTTTTGAAAGGAAAACAATGATACCCAAGGGTTTTTAAGAGATTTTTAAAAAGAGATAAATGATAGATAGAATGATAGAAAGAAGAGAACCAATTCTATTTATTTTCTCATCTGATTTTTGTTTCTCCAATACTTAGCTTTGCATGCAGTACAGGGTTTGAACTCAGGTCCTCAAGCATGTCAGGCAAGCACTCCAACTGCTGAGCTACCACTCCAGCCCCCAAAGAGGTGGTTCTTCAAAAGGATAAATAAAATGGACAAACCTTTAGCTAGATTAAGAAAAATAGATGACTCCAATAGAATCAGAGATAAAAAGGAAAACATTACAACGGATACCACAGAAACACAAAGTTTCATTAGAGAGTATTATGAAGTTATATGTCAACAAATTTGATCACCTGGAAGAAATGGTCAAATTCCTAACACATACACCTTACCAAGATGGAATCATGAAAAAATAGTGAAAATCCGAACAGATCCATAACAAGTAACAAGATTGAATGAGTAATGAAAGTCTCCCATCAGGGATGGAGCTGTGGCTTAGCACTTAAAGTCCTGGCATGTGCAAGGACCTGGGTTCAAACTTTAGCACCACATTACAACTAAGTGCAAGAGAAACAAAAACAAGATGAAAAATAAATAAAATTGATTCTCTTTTTAAAAAGTCCCCCATCAAATAAGAATCGATTACCCAGATAGCTTCACTTCTGAATTTCACCAAACATTAAAAGAAAACATAAGGGCTGGAGCAGTGGCTTGGCGGTTACTGCATTTGCCCGGCATGCTCAAGTATGTGAGTTCAAAGCCCAGCACCACGTACACAATGAAGTCTCAGAGCAATGAAAGCCACATGAGAAACTAAATAAAAATTGTTTCTCTCTCTCTCTTGCTCTCTCTCCTCACTCTTTGAAAAAAAAAAACCATAACATTTTCTTAAATTACAAAGAAAAAATTGAAGAAAAAAATTTTTCCAATGAATTATGTGAGACCAGTATTACTCTGATACCCAGACTGGACAGGGAAACAACAAGAACAAGAAACTATATGACAATATCCTTAATGAGCATAAATGTAAATATCCGCAACAAAATTCTAGAAAACTGGATCCAACTGCACATTTAAAATATTATTCACTGGCTGGGGTGTGGCTTAGTGACAGAGCACTTGACTTGCGTGCATTTGGCCCTGGGTTCATCCCCAGCACCACACAGAGTATTCACCGTGATGAAGTGAGACTCATCCTAGGAACTGCGATGATGGTTCAGCATGAGGAAAAAGGAAAAGGGGAAAAGAAAGAAGTTAATTATCAACCCAGGAGGTCACTATACAATTAACAGGAGTCACAGAATAAGAAAATAAAGAATAATCAGTGGAGGAAATAACTTTTGAAGTTACAAAATCATACAAAAATCTCAAACCTGTCCTATTCTGAAGAACACATCTCAAGATTGACAAGACTCATTGCATACCTAACACAATGAATGACATCATTTTTACATTATGACACAGTAGTGAAATTCTAGAATGCTGAAGATAAATATAAGAACTTAAATCCATTTAGAGTAAACTTTCTCAGGTATAGCACCACTGGCAGTTGGGGTCAGATAACTCTTTGTGGGGAGCTGCCCCATGCATGGTGGAATGTTTAGCAGAGTATCTGCCAGGGAGAACCATGTTCTCCAGTCTCCTGACATTGCCAAATGCTGCTGGGTGGTAAAATTGTGCAGCTTGAGAACCAGAGGATCCAGAGGGAAAACAAAACGTTCTTGGAAACATCATGGACAATCAGAATGTTAATACACACCCAAAACTTGAGATTAGAAGACATTGGAGGAAGACCTTCAACGTGCAAGCAGCAAATAATTCTACCTGTAATTGCACACTCAATAAAATCTTCAAATAGACACTGGAGATCTAAAATTTTCAGATATTCAAGTTCTCAGTAAATTTAGTACCAAATATTCTTTGGAACTCAGAGGAAATAAACCAAATAAGGAGAAGGCATAACATCCAGAAAATGAAATCAAATGCAAGAGGAAGATAAAGGAAATTTCCTTTCATGAGAGGTAAAGCAAACTACTAGCTGTGTAATAGGCCTGGAGAGCAAACAGTGTCCTATTGGACAGGAGTTTGGTTTGCACTAGAATAGCTCCAAGAGAAAAGAATGAAACTAATAGCTTTCTTTTTTGACTCTGCCAGAAAAATGGGAACTTTATACTATAGAAAGCGTTGGAAAAGTTTAAAAATATGTACACAGAAAAGCAAGTAAAATTAAAAATGGAGGCAGCCATTAACTAAAGAAAAGTGACTTTTCTTTATTCCTCTTGAGGTTCAGATGTAAGCAATATTTAAACAGTATTAATTATACAAACAGAATTATGATATTACTAGGTGGGAGGATGGAGTAGAGAAAATGTAAAGTATGGGTATGTGTGGTGTTTAGGAAAGAAAATAAATGGATAATATCTAAAACTGAAGATTGAGAAAAATAATTTCATAAACATTATTTAGAAATACAGAAGTAGTGGCCAAGGAGGTAGCTCAGCTGTAGACCACTGGTCTGGCATGTGAGAGCTCATGGGTTCTATCCTCAGCACTGCAAAAATAAAAGCAATAACAAAACATGCCTTTATTAAAATAAAGAAGTAAACAGGGAAAAGCAGCTACAGGCATAAAAAGTGGTTAACTCTGGGCAGTGAAACTTAAATAAAATTGAAAAATATAGCTTTGCATGACTTTTAAAAATTATAAACATTGGTCTGGAGTGGTGGCTCAGTGGCGCTTGCCTGGCATGTGTGAGTATGCAGGTTCAAACCCCAGCACCACATACACAACCAAGTGTCTGAACAACAAAAGTCATATGAAAAACTAAATAAAATTGATTCTCTTTCTCCCTTACTGTCCTTCTCTCTTTAAAAAATTATAAATATGAAATGTCTGAATAATTACAGAAATTATCTTTTCAAATATAAATTTTATAAATATTGATAAAGAAATATATATGTATAGATCACACAAAGTATAAGTATGGTAGGAGGGAGGAGATTTAACTGTATATTTGTTCATTTTTGCTTTATTTTATTTTTTGTGTACTTACTTTTGTAATGTTGGAGATCAAACCCAGGACATCACACATTCTAAGAAAGTGTTCTATCATTGAGCCACAATCCCAGTCCTATTTGCTCTATTTAAAACAAAACAGTTAAATGATCCAACTTCTTTTTTTTTGAGAATCAATTTTATTTAGTTTTTTTCTTTTTTAATTGAGAATTTTATTTGTTGAATAATCATATAAGTTCTTTTCTTTTTTATTGAGAAATTTATTTGTTGAACAATCATACAAGTTTTTAACAAAATAATATAAAATGTATATAGATTCTGAACATTAGATTTACCCCCAAGCATCCCCCCCCCAATTACCCACCCTTATCCCTCCCTTCCCCTTCCCACAACATTTCTAGAAATGTACTAGGTTGTGTAACATTACACCTTATCTGGATTTAACACATGATAATAGACCACCTTTCTCAATGGCCAGGGTCTAGTTCCAGCCTCCACAGATGAGTGAAGACATTCGACCTTTGGTTCTCTGGGTTATGCTGATTTCACTCAGCATAATTTCTTCCATAGCCATCCATTTACCTTCAAAGGCTACATGTAAGTTTTTAACGAAATAATATCATATGAATATAGATTCTGAAGATTAGATTTACCCCCAGGAGTGCCCTCCACAATCACCCACCCTTATCCCTCCCCTCCCCTTCCCAAAACATTTCTAAAAGTGTATTAGGTTATATAACATTACAACTTATCCAGATTTAACACATGATAACACACCTCCTTTCTCAATGGCCAGGGTCTAGTTCCAGCCCCAACAAGTCTTAATATGCATTATGCCAGCAATTTTTTTTATAATGCTAGGGATTGACTAACCACCAAATAACCACTGAGATGTATTCCCAGTTCTCTTTATAAAATCAGTTTTATTAATTTTTTTCATCTAATTTGTTTTTCTGGCACTTAGTTGTGTATGTGGTGCTGGGGTTCAAAGCTCTGTATCACTGAGCCACTGCTCCAGCCGCTGTCCCCAGTTCTCAATATGAATCATAATCTTGTTTTGAAAATCTTACAGATTTAAAACCTTATAGGTTTATTTATCTAAATCTAAGAAAGTTCTATAGTTTCAATTTGTTTTTTGTTTTATTTAATAGTTTTAATTAGAAACTATCAGTTTATCAATTTTATAAATTATCTGCACCTAGTAATTTATTCTTACATGCATTTGTAGATATATTTTATTTATGTTCTTTTTATGTGGCACTAGGGATTGAATTCAAAGCTTCCATGATGCTCAATATGTGAGCTACTACTGAGTTACACCCTTAGCTCAAATAGGAATATTTTAGAATAATACTACTTAATCAAATTATTTCTGAATAGTGGAATAATTGTTAATTTTCTTATTGTATATGTTTGAATCGTGTCTAAATACATTTGAAAAAAATAGGAAATATTTAATAACAAATTGATTTATAATGAAAAAGTAGTCACAAATATACCAATGTTTTTTCATTTATCATATAACAGATATTGAATCCTGGATAATAGATCACCTAAATAAATTAAAGCAAATTTGAAAGAAAATAGTCAATGAAGACAACAGCATCCAAATAAAACGTTGGCTTCTTTGAAAAAATATAACCGCGTGTTTGAAACAACACAACAGAAACACAATGATTTATAAAATCATTTAAATTTATTGCATACGTGAAAATTATTTTTAAAGCGAAAGAGCCATTATTTACAAGAAATTCATGCTGATATTCAGAAAGTTTGGAAAACAATTATCCTAACCAAAAGAAGAAATCAATGAACAGGTTGAAACAATGAATCTGAAAACATCTGTGACTTGCAGAAAACATGACCAAAAGAAGAAGAAAACTTGATTTCTCAGCTGCTATTGTGTCCACATGCATTCTGTGATATATGGAAAAGATGGAAACAAAGTAAAAATAGTCCTACACGTTGAAATAGTTATACATATGACAGTTACTAACATGTGAATATGTAGTATCTCTATGTAAACGAAAGGGTAAAGAATTATAGAAGATTAGTAAATGTAATCATTTATCTCGTGTTGTCAAAATTACTTTCCTAATTGAACTCAAAATGATTACTAAAGTTGCGGGTTTACTCAGTGTTCTTATCAGTCTCTTCCACCAATGATTTGGGGAGCATGGGCTTAAGAACTTGGAACTCTCTAGTCTCAGAGCTTCCTGCCAGGTAAACTTCATACCAATAATTCTGGGACAGGGTCCCTGTGCCGCAAACATCCCCAGGGTGGCCAGGAAAGGAGCCCTCAGGCACTGAGCAGACACCCAGAGACGCCGCCCTGCTCCTCCTGCACAGCCGCACCGCCACGAACACCAGCACAGAAAAGAGGAAGAGCGACGACACCGACGCCAAGGCGATGACCAGGTAGACAGTGAGCGAGTCGGCCTGCGCGCGCTCGGGCACCGCTTCGGCCAGCGGCAGGTAGGGCTGGGAGAAGCCA
>PVKS010037783.1:0-18416 GCA_004027875.1 Aplodontia rufa
AGGTGTCACGGGAATGGCAGAAGAACTGAAATCTAGTGTCACTTTGCCACTGGCCAGCTGATAACACTCTCTGAACTGTCTCAGGTTCTTGCTCAGCAGCTCTGTCTCCCAGAAGGTCTTTCCCTCAAACTTCTCTGCGTAGCCACACCCGACTCGTCCTTGGAAGCCCAGCTTTTTCTATCTAGAAAACTCCAGGCAGCCCGGTCCCAGCTGCAGGTGATTCCTGAACATTTTGTGTTTATCGATTCCTGTTGACCTGTGATTTCCACTGGAAGCTCTGATCCGCTGCGGATTTGGCGGATTTGTTACTCCAAGGCAGGAAAGCACTTCAGTCATCTCTGGTATCTCCGGGTCAGGAGAGAGTGAGGAATGAATGAGGGAGGGAATGAGTGAGTTCGCACACATGGATTAAAAGGATCGCTGAACCCACGGTGCCTGGCTCACAGCAAGCCCACGCAGCTGCCTGGTAATCACGTGAAGCAGGACTAGTCCCAAATTGACCAAATGCAACCCTACGGGGAAAGACCTTGCAAGCCGGAGTTAAAGGATGCAAGAAGTCTGCAGGCGCTGTGAGCAGCCCAGCCCGACCGGTAGACACCCAGACTTTCTAAGACTCACTGCAGGATGGCACCACCCACAACCTACCCAACCCTGTCCTCTTGGGCAGAGGACAGGAAAAGCAGAAGTCATGTTATCATTTTATGCAACTGTGGGGGAAAACCAGCAGCCTCTATCCTATGTTTCCACACCCTGTTCTGTCCTCCCCGCCCCATCCAACTTTCTCCTCCCATCCATAGGAGAAAATCCAAATGTGCCTCACATTCTGAATTCTGAATTCTGAATTCTGAATTCTCCAAGAGTGTAAATCCAGCCATAGTGATTTGCTTTACCAGGAATCTCTGCTTCAGAAAAGATTCTTTCAGTGGCAAATTACCAATTTGGAAAATGCAATTGACTCTTCAGAAACTAGGATGGTTTTTCCCCGAGCTCATACTAGACACACAGCAGGATCAGAGATGGGGGATATTTGGGAGGAAGCTGGAACGCAGGAGGAAGGGCTAGAGAGAATCTGGATTTATGGTTCTTCCCCAGGACATCCTTCCCTCCTGGGATGTCTCTAGAGCTGATTGTCACAAAGCAACACCTTAAGGTGGTGTACCAAAAGTAAAGAGCCCTCGTGGTCTAATGAACTTGACGAACGTGGTTGCTCGCAAAGATCCTCTTGGTTATTCAAGGATCCAGATGTAAAGCAACTTGTCTGGCTTTATTTAAGCTCACTGTTATAAACTTATTTGACCATGGAACACTTTGGTTACAGAATTTCTAAGAACACTCCCTGGAATTATTCCCCAGAGGAGGCTATCTTGAGAAAGAGGCTAAAGTGAGGTAAGAGCCTGGTGTCTGAGGGTGGAGGGCCTGGGTTTGAGTCCCAGCAGTGCCTGGCACTCACTGTGTGACACAGCACATTAACCTAGCATCGCTGTGCTTTCACCTCCTCTTCTGCAAAGTGAGGATGGTAAGACCCACCTCATTGGGCAGGGCACCCGCGAGGACTGGATGCGTTGCCCTGGACGCGTTGACCTGGACGCACTGATGCACCCCCAGTTCTTGGAATGGACCCATCACAGACGTCAGCCAGTTCCGTGGTGGTTGGGGTGTGACACTCACATACCCTCCAACAGCATGGAGATGGGGTGTGAGCATCCAGGTAATTCCTCCAACTCAGCCCCATATTTGGGGGGAGCATTAAAGTCTAACCTGACATGAGCGAAATAGAGTTCAAGCCAAGGCAAGATGGTGGTGGACCCGTGATCACCGCCGTTGCAGGGAATCGTGATAACTCTCAAAGGATGAGAGAATGGCAGTGGACCAAAGTTCTTGGTAATTAGCATGGCCAGTACAGGATGACTGCTGAGGGTGAGGCCCAGCCATGCCATGTTCATGCTGTGTGACCTGAAGCCAGACACCTAATTTCTCTGTGCCTGGGCTTAAGAATAGCACTTACTTTTAGAAGACTGAACTGCTAAATGAAGTGTCTGGCTTCTAGCAAATATGTTAGCCTTTATTATTCCAAACCTTTTGCTTTTGGGGATCCCACCTCCCACTTGGAAACACACAGACTCTTCCAGCTGCAGGGAACCTGAAAGGTTGTCTGGAACATCATCTTTACCTTGCTGGACCCAAGAGGAAAAGTCACTCCCTCAGGTCGCCTGTCAAGCAAGAGCAGAAGAGAAAGAGCCACCCTCCTTAGAGGACACATGGGGACCTTCCCCTGAAGGCACAGGCTCCTGGGAGCAGGCAGGTCCTCAGGGAGCTGTGACAGTGGCCGCGGTCCAGGGTTTCCTGACTCCGAACCCCTGCTCCAGGGAGCCTCACCTTGGCCTGGGATGGTAACTCTGGTACCTGGATTGCAGGTAAACTTAGTTTCTCACAACCCACAAAATAACTCTCTGGGGACCTCCCTTCAACTCACATCCCCAGTGTCCCAGTGACCGGCCTAATCCACCCTGCCCCGCCCACTGCTTTGCACCCTGACAGACAGCTGCCATTCACAGCCTGGCTTCACAGTTCACCATCAAACTCCAGTTCAGAAGCAGCCCGTGAGCACCTACTGCACGCCAGGCGCTGAGGCTGGGCCCCTTCATTCCTCAGCGCCGTGCGAGGACATGGGGTGTCAGGCCTGCGTTTGGCTCATGAGAGAGCAGAGGCCTCGAGGCCTGGGATGCCGCGCTGTGTTCATTTCCTGTTGTGGAACGACCACACTTAGCAGCTTGCACACTGCACACTCATCAACTCAGGGTTGCGTAGACCTGAAGTCTGGCACAGCTTCGGGGGCTCAATCCACGGAGTCATCAAGACTGCGCTCCGGTCTGCGGTCTCAGGCAGCGTGCCCTGCTCTCAGGGCTCTCTTGACTGGATTGGGCCGGTGGGGACAATCTCATCTCAACACCCTGACAGTCTCTCCTGTAACGTCATATTAGCCACATGACACGCTCACAGGTCCCAGGGGTTCTGAGGGGGGCATCCTTGGAGGCCTTCACCCTTTGCCTAGGAGACTTTGCTAGCAGGCCCAGGAGCCCCAGGTTCCTCCCAGACCTATTTGTTACCAATCAGCCCTTTTCCTCCCTGCCCGATGCTACACCCTTCCTGTGCTTCCAAGTCAGTTCTGCATTCCCTCAGTTGAACAAATTAATCCACTAATCAGTCCACACATGAATGTTCTGACCCAGGTGGGCTTTCAAAAGGATAATAAACAAAGATTAGTGGGAAAGCACTGACTTTGAAGTCACAGGGTCCTAGATTCCAGCCTTGCTTCTGACCTCACTAGTGGCAGGACATCACCTAACCTGTCTAAGCCTCCATTTCTTCATCTGTAACATGCAGGGCTGTCGTGGGTTTAAACGAGACAGCAAGCACAAAACGCTTTGCATAATGCCCAACTCCAGGAAACAGGAGGCCTCGGCTGCTGCGGAACAGTCTCGCATCCGCCTGATGCCACAGGGGGGTGGGCCAGCCCCTCCTGACGTGATGAGCTTGATTTCAGAGCCAGAAGGAATGGGATCCAGGGATTCCGTTGATGAGGAACCTGGCATCTCACTGGGAGAGGAGAAAGGGACGGAGAGCAGCACAGCCCTGGAAGCACACAGTAGATCTCTTTGGTAAGCCCCAGATTGGGGGCTGTTCCTTCCTGAGAGTTTAGAATCAGGAGGACAAATTATGGCTCAGTCAAGAAACAGAACCCTGGTGTCCTCATCCCTAAAATGGGACCGGCAGTTGTCTTATTCTCTGTGACGCTTACGTACCTGAGAGGCATAAACTCATGGCAGCCGTAAAGGCAGATACCACAACAGCTAGAGTGATCTCAGGTCTTTTATGTTCTTTTTTTTTAATACTGGGGATTGAGCCCAAAAGCACTTACGCTGAGCCACATCCCCAACCTCTTCTAGTTTTTGTGTTGAGACGAGGTCTCGTTAAGTTTTTTAGGGCCTTGCTAAGTTGCTGAGGCTGGCTTTGAACTGTGATCCTCCTGCCGAAGCCTCTCAAGCCACTGGGAATACAGGTGTGCGCCACTGCCCCGGGTGACCCTGAAGTCTTTATCACCTCTCTGCTTCGGTGAAGACTCCGTTTCACTCAGCGTAAGCTCCCAGGACTTCCCAGATCTTTCTGCCTCCTCTTTGTGGAATGCACCTCGTCCCAGGCATCCTCCCTAAATGTTTGTGGAGGGGGCTCCCTCACTGGCTCCCAGGTGGGGCAAGGTCGCCTCTCCGAATGCCCTCCATGGTGGCCCTCCGTCCTTCATACCCTTGCTCCCTCCCGTGTCTCATCAGAATGTGTGCAGCCCTTGACCCATCAGGATGGCATGTCCTGCACTCTGAGCACATATGCTGCCTGAGAAAGGGGCTATGGGATCCCTCTGGGTGCCCTGGCAGAAAGCACCCAGCTGGGTAAGGCAGGAAGGGTGGCCTCGGAAAGCGGGCCATTCAGAAGGAGGAACTTCGGGGTGCTGACAGCTGCTGGGGCCCCGGCAGGGCACAGCTGGATGCAGAGTCTCCTCTTCCCCTTCTCCTCCTGGCACAGGGGTGGGGGACCCGGAACCACCCGAGCTAAGCCCCCACCCAGAGCAGGCAGGACAACAGAACAGGACCCGACATTTTCAGAGCTGAAGACACGCAGCGTCCAGTTTGCTCATTTGCTGCTTTTATGACAAGGCAGTGACTGAAAGGAGGAGCTGGGGACCACCCCAAGAGAAAGAGCTCAGGCCTAATGGACTGGCTGACAGCCGCAGAAGGTGCGGGCAAAAGACAGAAGCAGCCCCACGGTGCACAGCACTGGGTCCACAGTGGGGGCCGTGCCAGCCCTCAGTCCTTGGGGGACAGAGCAGGGGGTGGTGGTGCTCCTGGAGACTTAGAAGGGGGCCCTGTGGAGCCACAGTTGGCAAAGGGCACAGCTGTTGCCTGAGATGTCACCCTCTGTCCTGAGCCCTGGTCTGCTGGGGCCTCCAGGCCCCAAATTCTACCTGAAAACAAGGGACAAGGGACCTGGGCATGCCATTGGCAGGGCCAGCCTCCCGGGCTCATAGCAGGGAGGACTGGGCCCAGGTGGGCCCTGGAGGTGATCAGCAGTGAAGGCCAGTGTCTGTGACCACTCCGTGACTCTTCTACTGCTCAAGCCAAAGCCCACACAGATGAGCCCGCAAAGCGTGTCTGCTGAAAGACTTTACGATAAGTGCTTGCCAGGCAGCCCCCCAGCCCTGATGCTGTGTGTCCTCGACAAACTCACACACACACTCTTACACACGTGCTCACAGGCTACACCACACCCGTGCTCACACCCAACAGACAGGACACACACGGTCCACACACTCACACACATGCAACTCTTGCACACACCTTTACACACCTACGTACACACCCACAGACACAGCAGACTGGAAGTGAGTTGGGAGCCTCTTAAGTGTGTATCCAAACACCCCATGAGTAGTCTTTGTTACTCTCCCTCTGCCCGCTGGAAGCACAGCCCTGGCTCCTGCAGAGCCTCCAGGGAGCTCTCACCAGGGGCCAGGGGCCAAGCAGGCCTTCAGCCTCCAAATTTGTGGGCTCACCTACTACCCGTAGGGGGAGCACTGGTGCCCTATTTTTCAGAAATGAAAACTGAAGGCAAGGAATGTTAATAGCTTCCCAGGTGACAAAACTCGGATGTGGAGAGCCAGGTTCCTGCGGGTGAGCCCCCTCAAAGGCCACGCTCCCCCACCACGCTGTTCATCCCGTGCCCAGCACAGGGCCTTCCAGGCACTGCCAAGTGAGCTGGCCACTTTGGCCAGAGCCAGCTCTTCCTGAGGGCCCCCTGTGGGTAGAAGATTAAGAGCTCGGATCTGAACATCAGCTGTCCTCAACCCAAAATGCCTAGGAGTAAAATGGACTCATTCTGGATTGATTTGAAATGGCCCTGGGAGTCTGCGTGCAGCAGAGGAATGGTCTGCACCCCTCCGGATGACCAGGGGAGTCCTTGGCTCCCTCCTCGTTCTCTGCACACCCATCACCGGGGAGCCCCCAGTGCCCGCCCAGCACCTGTGCAAACTGAGCAGCTGGGATTTCGACCGCTATGGCCAGAGTGGGGGACCTGGTTCTGGGTGAGCAGAGCCCGGGCTTTCGAGACACCGGCTGTTCCCCACTCAGAAAGTGAACCCAGAAAGAACTTGGCCTGGATGGTGCAACTCTTGTTTGCCTACCATTTGACTTCTAGCAGGAAGTATTTTCGAAGGGTACTTTTCCCCCTGGCCGGCAGTTCCTCATTGAGAAATTCTCTTCTGACACTTGGACATCTAGCCTCCCAAAGTGATGATGGGACTTTTTTTTTAAATATCCACTTCCAGGTTTGGATTCACTTCTTCATTCATCTGGAAGAGCAGAAAGGGTTTCCAAACACTTGACAAACACCGCCTGAGCCTGAAGACTGGCCTCGTCCCTAGACGCTGACTGCCCCATCTTGGAGCCAAGCAGCGCCCGATGCAACGTCTCCACCGGCTCTTCCTCCTCCCTGTCCCCATCCACACACTCAGCGTGGCTTATCAGCTGCTCCCTGTCCCACCACACGGTATGAAGCAAGGTGATAAAAGCTCCTGTTGGCTTTGGTAAGATGGGACGTAGCCAGGTGGGGAGCCATAGTGGGTTCCAGAACCAAGTGGACCCCTTCCCCGATGCTGGAAAGTCGTTCCCCACTCTCCCTGGGGGCCAGGAAAGCGGAGATCACCCTTATTATGGTGACCCACGGGGAGATCATTCAAGTCCCTCACGCCATCCAGAGGCCCCTCGCCCAGGCCTTCTGTGCTCCACCCTATCAGTGGTGACCTAGACTGGGTGCCTGTGCAGTTTCCGGCTTCACCTTGCCCTGAGCTCTGACTTCTTGCTCAGCACGGAGCTCCTCACCTTGCTCAGGTGCCTGGAGGCCTCTCTGTCCCCCAGCTGGGTCTGGCACGCTCCTGCAAGAGCTAGGCCACCGGTTCACGCTCAGCCTGAGCTTCCTGAGCCCAGCAACGCCGTGTCCCCTGCAGCCATGTCCCTCAGCACTCAGTGCCTGGGTTGACGCCTGTTTGCCGGTTCCCCACACTCACAGCAGACTCTGCTCTGGGAGAACGGAGGGCCACAGCTGGTCCAGCCCAGCCCCTGAGACCCAGCGCAGGTGCTCAACAGGAGCACCTCTCCCATCAGAGAAGCAGGAGACAGAGGTGAAAACCAAGTGACCAACTCCCTCGGCCACAGGACCGCATGGACCCCAGGCAGCGGGGTGGGGAGCAGACAGGAAGCTGGGAGGTGGGAGCCCTCAAGGTGAGCCCTGCACCCATGGAGGCCACCCATTTGCCTGCTGGTGATGCGGGGCTCATGGTGCCCAGAACCACCTGTCCTTGTTTAGCTGAGCTCATAACCCTGGTTAAAACGGAAAGCCACGCCAGCTTCCCTGGACTGTCTCTATCCCGATCGCTTTCCTCATAGTTATAAAGCAACATCCCAGAGCCCGTGCCCAGTACCCCATGTAACTTCATAACAATTCCATGAGGCTGGTGCTATTCCCTACACTTTATGGACAAGAACTAAGGAACAGAGAGACTGAGTGAGTTGTCCAATAGCACACAGCGCAGGAGCAGCAGAGCAGGAGTGCAAAACCTCTCCCTTCCCCCAAAGGTTAAACTGCCTACTGGAGAAAGGGGAAAGTGTCACTGAACAGGAACCAGGAAACCTGCCACATGACCTGGGCCTGATCACAATCGTTCTGACCCTCGATGTCCTCATCATTTCCCTCTGAGCTGGCTGAGTCATGGCTCAAGACACAGTTAGCATCACTTCCTCCACTCGGCCTCGCCCAGCCACTCCACGGCCCATGGAAAGCTCGCCCATCCTTCCTTTGTGCTTCCCAGCCCCTTTATTCCTGCCCCCTGTGTCAGTTAGCCAGGGCTGTGTAACAAAGCAGTCCAGACTCAACAGATATAACCCGGGGGTCAGCAAGCATTGCTTAAAGAGCCAGACAGTAAACGTTCGAGGCTCTGCTTCTCATGTAGCCTCTGCCGCAAGCACTCAGCTCTGCCTAGTAACTCTAGAGAAGCTGTAGACAATGCAGAAATCAGTGGGTACGACCGCATTTTAATAAAACCTCACGGGAAGAAAACAGGTGGCTGCTTGGCCCACCGGCGGTGGCTTGCCATCCCTGCTTTAAGCAGTGTTCGTTACTACTCAGTGGCTGTGAGCTGGCTGTGGCACACATCTCAGTGCTGCTCACAGTGCCGAAGAGCTCACCCGTCTACCGATCCCCACCTCCACCTCGGCCTAAGGCGTGGTCCCCTCTTCCCTGTCCCAATCCGTAGCCTTCTCACCTGTCTCCTTGCAACCAGGGCTCCTTCCAATCCAGCCTCAACTCAACAGCCCAGCTAGGTAAACTCCTCATCATCAACCCCCGAATTAGCACTCGCTAGTGCTCCCCAATTCCTATGTCACAGACCCTCACTCAAGTGCATCTTCATGCCAACCCCTGCCTGCCCCCAGCCCCATCCCAGGCCCCTCGCCCTCTGCCTTCTCACCTGGCCGAACATCTGCTCCCCAGGGCCTTAGCACGGCCGCTCCCCCTGCCTGAGAGCCCGTCCTCCTTGCTCCGCCGGCTCATCCCCTCTTGCCGTTCAGATCACAGCCCAAGCACCAGTTTCTCGGGGAGGCCTCCCTGAGTCCAGGTTGGGGTCAGTCTTCCTCACTGCCCACTGTTCCCAAACCTGCTTCACTTCCTTCAGATACTCCACCTCAGTTTGCCACTGTGCCTTCATTATGATCGCTCCAGCTACCATTGGTCTTCCCTATCCAACTGCAAACTCTAAGAGGCCTGGGCTGCACCTGCTGGAAATCACCGTGATGCCCCCAGGAGCCAGCACAGTGGTGGCCCTCAGAGCCACCTGGGGAATGTCCGACCTTGGGAGTCCAGCGCAGCTCTGTAAGTGGGAATCCTGATCTGCCCGATGCTCGGGTATCGGGTGGGCGTCCTGGGGCGATGCTGTGGAGGTGCTCAGGGGTAGGTGGTATTCGCTAGGCATTGGGAACAAACTCAGTTCGAGCTGGAGAACAGGGCAGGTGCAGAAGAGCACCCGTCACCTGGAGGGGTGCTGGAGGCCTCCCCCCACAAGGGAAAATGTCAGAGAGGACCCAGGACACTGGCAGCAAGCCTGGCGTGACTCTTCCCAGTGTCACAGTGGCAGGCAGGTGCTTTCACTCTGGCACAGGAAAGCCACGTGGGCATGGCCAGGATTAGGGCAGACACAGCGTCAAACGCCCCAGCTCTCCTACACTGGATTTGGGACAAATGACCCATCTGTGTCTTGTTCCATCATCTCTATGATAGGAATAAAAATAAATAAGTCCCTCACAGTAGAGCTGATGCTGTGACGGGGTTGTCCTCACCAGGAGCTGCTCGGAACACTTCCCAGGCTTACCTGGCTTCTTCTTGCACCGCGGAAGGGGCAGAGGTGACCACCAGCCCCATCATAGGAGAGGAAGCCGCGCCTCGGAAGTGTTCAGAAACCAGCCCAAAGTCGCGCTGCTTGCAGGATGTGGACCTGGCAGGATGTGGACCTGGGTTTAGTGCTCATGCTCCGCTGCTCCAGTGCTTGTTGTCACTCAGGGGCACTTGACAAACCCAGGTGACATTACCGGTAAGGTTTCCACACCACTCCTCAAAGGTCAGCCATGTCTTTCTCCTTCCTCCTGCCTGACTTTCTTGGCCAAATGACAAAACAGGATGCTGTGCCCTGTACTGACTTTGTGCAAGCAAGGTCACTCACTGAAACTCAGGGTTTCCCTTTCCACAAAATGGGTCTCATCACCGTGCCACCCTCACGGGGCCATCATGAGTCGTAACTGAGACGCTGTTGGGGCAGCAGCCTGGACGTGGCTGCTCGATGTCCAAGGTGAAGGGTCCGAAGCACAGGGCGCAACCAGGCGTGAAGAAGATGGACACGAGGAGACCTGAGCGCCAGGCAGGGGCAGCTCTGATGGAGTGGGCTGCTCCTGCCCTGAGGCCACCTTTGTTTATGCAACGACCAACTCATTCTGAAACCCAAGAGGCTGCCATCTGCCCGCAGAGCCGCTGGGCTCAGACGCCACTTTCCTGTTTGCTTCATCGGCTTCGGAGTGGGAGCCCCACCCCCATCTCCCTTAAAAACAAAACAGAAAAGTCTGGCCAGGGATGTTGTCCCTAAAATCTGAAGCGGTCTGTTTGCCTCCCCCACCCCAAGTCTTGCTCTGCTTGTGTGCAACTTCGAACGGTGGCATTGTTTTAGGCTCCAAGCAGCCCCCTGCCTCAGGTCCCGGACTGCTATCTCCTGGACTCTAAACCGCAGCTGTCCTCTGAGGTCCAACCGTGTGGCTTCTGAGGACTCCATAGCCTTGGAGTGGCAATGTGGGCCAGCCTGGATTCTGACTTTTCCACTTTAAACCCATGGCTGTTTGGGGATGCCGGTGGCACATGGTCCCCTCTCCATCCAATGATTCCCCTGTTGTCCTCGATGTTCGGTTCCATTGGTCCAACCCTTCCAGTCCTGCCTCCCCGTCCTGTAGATGTGATAAATCGGGCTGGCCCAGGTCTAAGCAGAGCCCTTCTGGACTCCAGGCTACTCAGGACACTTCACGTTAGGACATCATCCTGGAAAGGAGTCCCGCTGAGTTCTATCAGTCATTTACACCACAGTATGAACTGACCTTCAACAGAAAGGAAGGAAATTGTTAGATGGTGAAGAAGGGAAAAAAGATAAGACTTTGAAGGATGAAACATCACAGAAGGTGAAAAGAGGGGAGGAGCAGAGGATGGGCACACCCTGAAAACGAGCTCCACCTTTGTCTTGAATTTGCTCTGTGCTGGGACCATGCCAAAGCTTTGTCCCAGAAGGGAGTTGACTTCTGAGAGACCACCAGGCTGTTGATGAAACTTGCATTTAATTTACTTTATTTAGCAAATTTTATGTAGTGCTTCTTTGGGTGTAAGATCTTTTCAAATGTAGATTAATTTAATTGTCACAACGACCTCATTAGGTGAGTTTTATTAGTATCCCCATTTTACAGATGAGGAGATTGAGAAAAATTAAGCAATTTGCCCAGTCATTCAGCCGCAGAATGGTGGAGCTAAAATCCCAGGCTGGACGGTCTCACTCAAAAGTCCATATTATTGGCCTTCATAGTGCAGTACCAAAAGAACACAAAGCCATTTGTATCATTTTATCCCTTCTTAGACTAGCAGATGAGCAAACTTCTGTGAGCCACTTCCAACTTTCGACTTAGAAACCATCCAACTCAGGAAGCATATCAAGACTGTCAGCACCAGAGACCAGCTTCCGGACCAGAGGATGACAGTCTCGAATGCACCTTTTCACCCATTCTGAGCCACGAGTGGCTGCTCTACCTGGGGCTGGACATAGATACACCATCGCTAAGGGCAGTTGTGGCCCTTCCTGGCCAGAGCTCCCAGCGGTGACTACAGATGGAGACTCAGCAGGTGACAGGTGGCAGGCCAGTCACCATGGCAAGACAAGGTCACATCTTACTCAGGCCCAGGATGGGGACGGTGACAGGATCTATGGGGAAACTTGCCAGAGACACCAAAATAGCCAGACTCCGAGGAAAACAGGAAGCTGGGTGAGCCCAGTGAGAAGGTAGGCAGGTGGCAGGGCCAGGTGGACCCTGATACAGAGTTTGGATTTACCTTGAGGTCAAAGGAGAATGTGTGGGTGGGGCACCCCAGGGTTTTAAGCCAGGAGTGGGCAAGAAGAGAGCTGAGCCAGACAGGGCCTAGAGGCACCGGGCAGATCTCACGTTTGCAGGTTGGCTTAAGGGAGACTGAGCCCAGCTGCCTTGTGTGGACCAGGCTGTGGCCCTAGACATTCATGTGTTGAAGCCGCATCCCCAGCATGGTGGCCAGGAGGTGGGGCATCCCAGGTTCAGATGAGGTTGTGAGGATTCAGCCTCCACAAGCACATTAGAGCCCTTGTAAGAAGAGACAGCAACCAGCGCCCGCTCTTCTCCCTGTGACAGGTAGACTGGGTGAGCAGGAAGAGCACTCTCCCAGAACCTGGGTCTGCCAGCACCTTGGCCTTGGTCTTCCCGGCCCCTAGACAGGGAGGTGTGAGTGTCTCTTGTGCGAGTCACCCTGTCTAGGCACTTATCACAGCAGCCCCGCTGACTAAGGCAAGGTCAGGCCAGACCTCACCATGTACCTGGGTGGCCGTGCTGAGCAAGGAGACTCTGCAAAGAAACACACCGTGACAGGTCCCCTCTCTCAGCAATCACATAAAGGTTATGTCCGGTGATCAGGGAAGTCAAACAGAGGTCTTCAGAGCTAGAGACCAACGCACACTTGTTCCTGGCTAACTCGTTTCCCCAGACCCTATCAGTACAGCACAAACGCAGGCGCAGGCGCACGCCACACAGCAATTACACGATGTCTTCCACTGGCCCAGCCCCACCAGGGTGTGCTGAAGCCTGGTCCTTGCTTTCAGACTCAGGGGGCACGTGGGGCCTCCTCCCCCAACTTCCTGGGGGTCCATTCGCCTCCCCTCCACCGGTGCTTCTGGTCACTTCCTGGTGGCCACCATCTCTCACCAAGGCTGCTGCTCATCCTGCCAATGCACCCCCGCTCCCGGTGCAGCGAGGGCCTGCTTCCGGCTGCTCCTTCCTCCACACTGGAGGCCACCTGGTATGACAAGCACCTCAACGTGGTCACAAAGTGAGCAAAAACCTTGTCTTAGAACCTTGAAACTTTTCATCCCCCGAAAGCTCGCTTGCAGTGCTTGCCAGTGCCAGACGTTGGAGACAGAGGATGAAGATGGTCGACTTCTGGTCCTGAGAGGCAGCCTGGATTGAGGAAAAGGCTTCTGTGTTGGGTTCTCCATGTTGGTGGCTTCTTAGAGCCCGACCCCCACACATTGCCATGATTAGGATGTCACCAGATGACAGTGAGGGGGACAGCATTTCAGGAAAGGGGTGAATGCAAGGTATAGACTCAGCCTTCGCCAAGAGCAAAGTCCTACCAGCATGTCACCCTGGAGTGGACAAAGGAGCCGTCACAATGGGAGCAACAGGAACCACAGGAAGGGCTGGCAGCAGAGAGCTATGTGACCACCATGCCAATCGTCCAGTTCATGCCATTGAGCCCTTGAAGTGCAGCCAGTGTGATGGCGGGATCTGAATTTTTTACTTCAGTTCTTTTAGTTAAACAGCCACGTGTCACTAGAGGCCACCGTCTTAGCACAGTACAGGATGCTGAGCCAGCTACCCAATGGGTAGAGCATGAATCCTAGTCACAGACAGTGAGATGAGCCTGATTATCATCTCTGCTTTACAGAGGTCGATACTGCGAACCAGAGAGGTTAACTAATGTGTCCGAGTCACCCAGCGTGAAGACTTAAATCCCAGCAATCTGATCCGAGGAAGAAGAAATGGTCCCTCCGTCACGAGTTCATTCACTCAGTCTTCACCAAGTACACCTGATGCCCACCGAGAGCCAGCGCTGATGAACACCTGGGTCAGTTGAGGGCACCAGGAGCCCTCCCCGGGCACTTACCTGCGTGAAGATGCTGGGGAGTTGAAGATGAGGGAACTTCTCTAGTCCACAAGTCACTCCTCCGCTCGAGCCCTGTCCAGGCCCCTGACTCTCCTCATGGGGTGTCCCCCGCTATGGGAAGGGTGTTGGGGAGGTAAAGTGGGCGGTCACGCCTCTCCCGTGAGGCTCGCAGGGCACTCACCCGGACATCCCTCAGCCAAAGTGGACATTGGTAAACTCCTTGTTCCCTGGCTGACAGCACCCTGGGAGCACAGCCTGGGCTAACACCAGGCCTAGAACAAAGCCAGGGGCTTAAGGTCTGCTGGGCAGCGGCCCAGCGATCATGGCAAGCTTTCTTTTTTTTTTTTTTTAAAGAGAGAAACAACTTTATTTAGTTTTTTTTTTTTCACGTGGCCTTAGTTGCTCCAACACTCAGTTGTGTACGTGGCGCTGGGGTTTGAACCCGGGTCCTCGTGCTTGCCAGGCAAGCGCCGAAACCGCTGAGCCACCGCTCCAGCCCCGTGGCAAGCTTTCTTAACCTGAGCCTGTTTCCTCGTCTGAAAAACGGAGCTAACGTGTGCTCCCAGGGGGGTCGCAGGGGTTCAGTGTGCGAAGTCTGTGGTCTTTGTAGATGTGCAACAGTGGCTGCTGTCGGTTTCCATCATCGCCAACTGAAGCTGAAAGGAGACTCTGTCCCTTCCCTCCAGGGCAGCAGGCAAAGGGAGAAACCCTCTGGCTCAGGTGGCCCAGGGTCTCCTCAGCACTTGGTCACGTGCTGGTGTAAAGTTGGATGGTTCACAATTGGCACTCAGAGCCTTGCTCTCCCTTTCTGTAATATAGGAGCATTGGGCCAGGCTTGGGGACCACAAGTGCGGAGGTGAGAGGAGCTGAGCAGACCCCCTGGCGGCACCTGCCAATTAGCTCCTGCTGACAGTCCTGGGCCACCCAGGATGTTTCTGTGCTCACCAGAGGCTGGGATCTGGTGATCATTTGCATCTTTTAATCTTATCAAACACCATAAATTAAACAGAGAAGGTCTTCAATCCAAATCCAGCTGCTACTGTGGCCTCTGCCAGTGGTGGCCTCTGACTTCCACCCCGAGAGGCAGCCATTCGGCCTGGGAGCCCAAAACGGGGCTCCTCCACCCTGCTGCCTCCCTGGCCTGTTACTGGGAAAACACATCTTTCAGGTCCCCTTTTCGGTTCCTTCCCTGAAGCAGACGTCACAAACCCGTGGGGCCTTAGAGGGTGCCTGGTTCAGAGCCAGGCCTCCCAGAACCCTGCACCAAAGTGCTTTCTGGCAAGTTCTCCTTGCGTTTCCAGGAGCCGCTACACCTCTCAGTTTTCAGTTCCAGCTGGTGACGACTGATGCTCTGCACTGACCTCACTCTCAGCTGCGCCCTGCAGGAAGGGATGATGCAATCCTCTTAGCCACTCCCTGGGAGAGCAGGTGTGAGCTGAGCGTAGCCACAGCCAGAGCTGGTCCAGGACCATTCACGCGCCAGGCTGTGCTCAGAGCACGCTGCGGGATTCACCTGCCCAAGCCCCACGGCGACCCGTGAAGGCACCGTCATGGTCGTCATTTGCAGATGAGAACAATGATGTCCCCGTAGCCTACCAGAGTCGCCCAGTTGGTCAGTGGCAATGCTGAGCCAGGTGGGCTGACCCAGCCCCCTGGTCTGATGGGCTCTGAGACTCCCCAGCCCAGTCAGGATGAAGGCCAGCCTCTGTGCACGGCCCCATCTGGTCCAGCCCAGCCCTGCTCCCCGGTGTCACCTCTTACACCCCACAGGCATCACGTCCACCTCTGTGCCTTTGCAGGCTGAGCGCTCTGCTGAGGTGCTCTCCCTCTTCTCTGGTTGCAGGCACAGGCCAACCTTGGTAGCATCTCATCGGTGAAGTCGTCCTGCATGGAGGACGCTCCCTGTCCCGTCTGTGTCGCGCACATCCTCATCACGTGGTCCCAGTCTCCCCCGTGGAACAGCAGCTCCCTGAGGGCAGGGCCGAGGCAGGCTCAGCGGCCCAACGACGCAGAGGATGACCTGACTGAGCTGCCCTCAACTCCCTTCACGGCCGGTCAGCCTGACCTCCTGGGAACCAAGGAGCCATGGCTGAGGACAGACATGGTGTCACTGTCATTGATGTACTAGAGCTGTCAGAACCAGGTGCCACAGTGGGGGTGGCTTAGGCCACTTAGGCTGGAATCCAAGGTCAAGGTGTGGGCAGGGGGTCTTGAGAGGCCTCTCACCAGGGTCGGCAGCTGGCTGTCTCCTTCCAGTGTCTTCATACGGCCTTCATATGTGGGGCTCTGTGTCCTAACCGCTTCTGATAAGGACACCAGTCATCTCTGGTTAAGGCGCACCCCAATGACCTCAGTACACCTTAGCCACCTCTTTAAAGGCCCTACCCCCAAGGTCCTGGGAGTTAAGACTTCAACCTATGGCGTAGGGATGTGAACGCAGCCCATTGCCCACCTCAACTCCCCAGCATCCTTCTGTTTGCCATGGTAAACCATATGCAGCACAGACGCGTCAAACAGCAGTCTGGGCCAGCCCAGCAAATGAAGTCAAAGTGTCTGCTGGCCCAGGTCCTGCTCGTCAGCCCACCCACTGGCACACCACCAAGGCAGAGCAGCAGGAAGGCAGGTGGGGGCAAGAACAGAGCTCCCAGCCACCCGCAGAGCTGCCGAGAGCTGCTCCTTCACCCAGGCTCGGCCTCTGAGCTCCCCAAGAGGGAGGTTGGCTGAAATATTAAGCAATTGATTTGCTCTGTCCCTTCCACAGTATTGAAGAAGAAACCCCCACCCCGCCTCTCACTCTGCTGACAGCCCTCTGCCCTGGGGGCCCAGAAGTGGCCCCTGTCCCCATGTGGCCCAGGGAGAGCAGCTCACATCTGCACAGTTGATCCAGACCCACCCCCAGGCCATGGGCACTGCAAAAAACTCCATGATCCCACACATGCAAAGTCAAGTTCACCCCCTTCAGCAGGCTGTCAAAGCCCTCAGCCCAGACCCCAGTTAGCAGCATGGCTACACTGCTTGGGCTCAAATCCTGCCTCTGGAATTGTCTTGCTGTGCTACCTTGAAGAGATGATCCAGCCTCCCTGCCCCTCAGTTATAAAACTGTTATAAAATCTGTGAAACAGGACAGTGACAATGCCTGCCTTTTAGGATGAACTTAGCCGGCATGGAAAGCTCCTGGGACGGCGTCTGCTGTATGTGGACACTGGTTAGATCACAGACATGCCCCCCACAAGGTACACACAACGCAGGGCCACCAGCCTCCCTGAGAGCCCACGCTGCACAAAGCGCAGGTCCTAGCAGGGAGCAGCCTGTGGACCCAGATGTGTTTGACGCAGGCCTTGAAGGGCAGCGAGCGACTCCCAGCGGGGTGGGGAAGTTGAAGGAAGCGCAATCCAGCAAAGCGAGGGGCGAGCAGGACACTGGGGGCTGGACAGGTGAGCGTGGCTGGCAGAGCGGGAGGAGAGGCTTCAGGAGCTGAAGGCGAAGGGCCTGGGAGACCACAGCGTAGAGACAGCTGATGCCAGGCTGCTGCGGCCTCCTGCACCACCCCCTCTGCAAGCACTGATACAGTTGGGACAGGAATAGAGAGAGAGGTAGCTGAGCAAACCATGCAGAAGGATGCAAAGGAGGAATGAGAGCCTGGACGAGTGGGCACCACAGAGGGGGGCTCGGGAAAGGCTTCTCAGAAGGCGGGACGTGGAACAAACCAAGCAAGGCCTTTGCTCTGGGGGCAGTGAAGAAAGAATGTTCCAGTCCAGGTCGAGGAACCAGGGCGGGTACCTGCGGGCTCTCAGAGAGTCGGACTTGGCCTGGCTGGCACAAAGGGTCCCGAGGACCAAGGCAGGGATGGACAGCAGGGGAGCAGGTGACCAGAGCTGCAGCCGAGCCAAGCACCTGTACCATCCCTCCAGGGCTAAATGGACTCCAGAGAACTTTTACAAGGGGAAGGGCAGGAACAGAGTTACAGTTCAGGAAGCACCCTGTTGGTTCACCCAACAGCAAGGCAGTAGGTGGGTGGAGGAGCTTTATTTGAAGGGTCACCCTGAAAGCAGCAGAGGTGTTGGGAAGAATAAGGATGCACTATTGAGCCAGCTTATCTATGAGACCCTCTGAGAAACTTAATAAGCCTCGTATTGTCACCAACTTTCATCCCCCACTGCTTATGAGCTGCCCCCAGGCACACTAACTCTTCCCCCACCCAATTCTCTTCCACACTGTCTAGGCAGGGGCTGACTGGCCTTCTGCAGCTTTGAACAAGCCCTACTTGCTTGAAGCAGAACGTACATGCATGGAATTGGCCTTGACTGTGTTCAGATAGTGGGTGTGTGGGGCAGACGTCAGCAACAATGCCCCTCCATAAAAGACACATCAGTTAGAATTATGTTCTGCTGCAAATAACAGAAAAAACAGTGACTCAATATCAGACATTCATTTCACTCTTGCACTGAAGAAGTTCACACACTGTAGTTCATGACTAATACACTCCCTAGAGGTCATCCTTTCAGCTATGAAAAACCAGTATCTAGCTGGTCCAAGATAGCTGCTGGAGCTCCAGCCATCATATCTATACTCCTCTAGGCATCAAAATAGAGTAAGAAGGAAAAAGAGTGCACCTTTTCCATCTTAAGGATGTCTGCTTATATTTTCTTACAGAATTCAATCATATGGCCATTTGAAGCCACAAGAGAAACTGGTGAATGTCTTTTAGAATTTAGATCATTGGTCACATAACTAGCCAAAGCTTGGGATTCTATAACAGAAGAAGGGAGAGAGGTAACAGTCCCTGCCACCATGCATGAAGGGACTCGGGGTGTGGCTTGGGAAGCAATTGT
>PVKS010037784.1:0-18388 GCA_004027875.1 Aplodontia rufa
TTTTTTTTTTTTTTTTTTTTTTTTTGAGACAGGGTCTTGCTAAGTTGTTGAGGCTGGTCTCAAACCTGCAGTCCTCCTGCCTCAGCCTCCTGAGCAGCTGGGGTTGCAACATGCGCCACCATGCCCAGCATGGGTAGTCTCTTAAACACTGTGTATTTTTGTTTCTTATGGGTTACTCAGTGTGGGACTTGGTTAATGCAAGACCTTTCAACCTCAGCATTTTGATGCTTGGGCTGGGTAATTATTGGTGGTGGGCGGTTTCCAGCGTGTTGCAGGATGTCTGTCGGTGTTCCCGGCTTCTGTCCGTCAGACGTCAGTAGAACCCTTCTCCTGCAGTTGTGACTGCAAATTGTCACCAGCTGTTTCCAGGCAGCCACTGAGACGCCAGGTGATTGACATGTATGAAGTGGACTTGGTGCTGCGTGTGGCAGCCGCCACCGGGGGATAAGATGCCGGCTGCTTCGTGTGTGTGGCAGGGAGCCCGATTGCAGAGCATTTCAATGGCAGTGACGCTCCCTTCTCCGTCCTGCAGGTTGGTGCTTTCTCGGTTTGAATTCGAAGGTGTGTGTTCGGGGGACAGCGCCCTGCAGGCCGGGGAGGACGAGGAGGAGGTCTGGCTGTTCTGGAGGGACAGCAGCAGGGAGACCCGCAGCAAGAGCGTCAGGGAGCTGGCGCAGGACGCTAAAGAGGGGCAGAAGGAGGACCGGGACGTCCTCAGCTACTACAGGTGCGAGGCAGAGCTGGGGCGCGGCGGGGACAGGGCTGCTGGGAACACGCTGCCCGCCTACTGTTGCTCCTGGAATCACATCAGCAGGCCTCCTAGGATGAGCGCCTCTAGCGGGAAGGCCGAGGCGGGCGTGCAACCGAATGCACTGATGCCTGCGTCCGCCCGGGTGGCGAGTGGGAGGAGGCTTGCGTGGGCTCGGCTTGTCCCTGTGTGCGTCCGTACAGCACCGAGGCTTGGTAGTGCAGAGTCAGGCTGTGCAGCCACGCGGGTGGGTTCACATCCTCCCCTATGTACTTACAAGGGTTTTATTTCTTTCTTTTACTTTGATCAAGTTTGACTTTGTGCTCCAGTTTCTTTTAAGAGAGAGAGAGGGGACAGAGAGAGAAAGGAAGAAAGAACCATTTTATTTAGTTTTTCATGTGGCTTTCGTTGCTCCAACACTTAGTTATGTATGTGGTGCTGGGGTTTGAACCCGCGTCCTCATGCATGCCAGCCAAGCACCGTAACTGCTGAGCCACTGTTCCAGTCCCCTGCTCCAGTCTCTTTACTTGCAGAATAGGGGCGATAATATCACTCTTTTAGAACAATTGCAGACAGAACTAGAAAATGTCTCTGTGTGCGTGTATCTAACTTTTTTTTTCTTTTTTGATACTGGCAATTAAACCCAGCAGCACTTAACCACGGAGCTTTATCCCCAGCCCTGTTTTTTTTTCTTTCTTTCTTTTTTTTTTTTTTTAATTTTGAGACAGGGTCTTGCTAAGTTGTTTCAGCATCTCCCTGAGTTGCTGAGGCTGGCCTTGAACTTGCATTCCTCCTGCCTCAGCCTCCCGAACTGCTGGGATTACAGACGTGTGTGCCACCATTGCTGGTATATCTGCATTTTTGTGTCATTTGTACATGTCTGTACAGATATGTGATGAAAACCATGAGCTGACATTAATACAGGTGGAGCATTCCTGATCAAAAATCTGAAACTGAAAGTGGAAACTTTTCAAACATTGATGTGATACTCGAAGGTTTCAGATTTTGGGGCATCTCAGACTTTCAGATCCGGGACACTGTTAACAGCAAGGTCTATGCAAGGATTCCGAAACCTGAAAAACTCCAAAATTGGAAACTTTGCTTCCAAGCATTTACAGTAAGAGCTACAAACCTTTACTTCCAGATCCTTCCAACCCCACGGGGCTTGTTCTAGCCTTCACCTTCCTGCTTTCATAACCCCCTTTGGCTGACAGTATTCCTGGGAGGTTACCTGTTGGCACAAACTTATTTAAGTCACCAGTCTGCACCACTGCTGGTCACCTCCCCAATTCTCAGTGTCTCCCTGTCTGCAGCTCTAAGGCTTCTAGCCCTGCCACCTGAACAGAAAGGAAGGAAAGTCAGTCAGTAGATACTTTTAAAGGGAAGGGAGATTAAACCAGTGCTTCTAGTATTTTATAATTAAAAAAACCTTCACAGTTAAAATGTCTTTTGGTACCGGGGTGCTTAACCACTGAGCCATATCCTTAGCCCTTTTTATTTTTGATTTTTGAGACAGGGTCTTGCTAAACTGCTGAGGCTGGCTTTGAACTTGCAATCCTCCTGCCTCAGCCTCCCAAGCTGCTGGGATTACAGGCGTGCACCACTGCACGTGGCAAAAAACATCTTTCCTTACCTTTTGCACTCTGCTCTCTTCCCTTCCAGTCTAGATGATATCTATCCTTTCAACTTTCTTCTGTGTCTGTATTCCACTATGTCGGTATGCACCCATCAGTCATACGTAATATTTTTCTGTTGTTTAAATTTTATTTGCCGGGGGCCAGCCCCAGCAGAGCTCTTGGGTCCCCCAAGGATGAGTTGGCGCGGAGGAACATCTTGAACCTCCGGGACAAGTTGCAAGCAGACACGGTTCCCTGCTTGAGCAAAGTGCCATCTGTTCTTTATTGTTGACCGTTTTTATACCGGTGCACAAACAAGCCTTTCATTATCTGCTTCATTATACCATTCTCTTTTCAGTTTCCCAGTATACTTAAAGCATCCACCATTAGTACAATTCATGTCCTCGACCTCCCCACCACATGGACCATATTGTTTAAACTGCTTTTACAAAGGACAGAGACCTAACACTTCCCCAAATTCTGTCTCCCTAAATTCCTCCAGATGTTTCCACAAACCATTACCCCACTAGACAAGAGAGGTGCTTAAAGGTTACTGCACTGCATTATTCTAGAAGCCCTATCTGAGCATAAATGAAATGTTTCTTAATTAGCTAGACTATGACTATGATATAGGCTGTTATAACTCCTATACCCTATTAACTACTGACCTAAAACTATTTTGTTATTGTAACCTTACCAAATATTCTATTGCTATCTTTTATCCTATAAATGTTAATCCTATAAAATATCTGTGCATCCTAACTTATGGGCCAGGAAGTTAAAGCCTAACCTATCTCTGCAAAGACAAAAAGGGTAAACATGTCTTAATTACTGCTAAGGAGTTAAAACTCCACCTCCACTAAGCCAGGAAAGGCACACAGGTCTTATTTGCTGCTAAGGGGTTAAAACAGTCTCTGTAACAGCAGGAAAGGTAAACACGCCTTTCTCACTCAAAGTTCTCAATACAACGTGAACATCAGGATAGTTTTGGTAAATGTTTCACATATATTGTTTCTTCCTTAGTTCTGATTATTTTGCCTTCTATTTCCAATTTTGTTTTAAAATCAGCATAGCTGATTTTCCGTGATTTCTATATGTGTTATTACGAGTACTCTTCTCAGCAATCGCAACAGATGTCTAAGCGGTGGAATTCTCATAACAATCAGAAGGTTTCCAATTTGAGTAAATTCACAGTACATATGATTCCTAGAACACAGCCAATTCCTGGAAGGGATGGTCTTGGCAATCTTCAGGGCTGGCTTTGCCCAGCCCATCCCCAAGCCTGGACTTTGTCAGACAGAACTTCGGTGGACATTGCCTCCTCCTTACACCAAATGTCGTTCTAAAACTTGCCTTAACCATTCAATATGGTTTCTGGAATGCGTCTGTGTTAATAGAGACTAAAGTGCTATTCTCTTTTATCATTAACACACCATGCAAAAGGACCACCTAAGGCCTAGCTATTTTTTCTGACTCTTTTATAAATCAGAGAGGGTTAAATGGAATCAGGTTGTGACGTCATTGCTCCAGCGCAACTGGACTTGTGTGACTGTCAGGTGTCTGCACTCTGTGGCCTAACATGAACTGTTCCTTTATCGTTTTAGTATAGAAGCTAAAGTTGGGTGTGCAAGAGTCACGCAGGGTGGTGTGTAAGCCCCAATGGCCAAGTGTGCCTGCAGCCTGGCTGCCTGGACTTCCTGCTGTGTTCCCGTGGGGGTCTCTGGGGTGTCATCTGATTTGTTCCCTGGGTTCCTCGGGCCTCACCTGATTTGACCCAGGTGTCCTGGGGCCTCACCTGATTTGTCCCCAAGGGTCCTGGGGCCTCATCTGATTCATCCCTGGTATTCCTGGGGCCTCACCTGATTTGTCCCCAGGTGTCCTGGGGCCTCACCTGATTTGTCCCCAAGGGTCCTGGGGCCTCATCTGATTCATCCCTGGTATTCCTGGGGCCTCACCTGATTTGTCCCCAAGGGTCCTGGGGCCTCATCTGATTCATCCCTGGTATTCCTGGGGCCTCACCTGATTTGTCCCCAAGGGTCCTGGGGCCTCATCTGATTCATCCCCGGGGGTACTGGGGCCTTACTTGCCATACTTTGCTTTCTCAGGTACCAGTTGAACCTCTTGGCTCGGATGTGCCTGGACCACTAGTACCTGTCATCAACGAGATATCCAGCCAGCTGATTTGTCCCCGGGGGTCCTGGGGCCTCACCTGCTGCACTTTCCTCTCTTCAGGTACCAGCTGAACCTCTTTGCTCGGATGTGCCTGGACCGCCAGTACCTGGCCATCAACGAGATATCCGGTCAGCTGGACGTGGACCTCATCCTGCGCTGCATGTCCGACGAGAACCTGCCCTACGACCTGCGGGCGTCCTTCTGCCGGCTCATGCTGCACATGCACGTGGACCGCGACCCCCAGGAGCAGGTCACACCCGTGAAATACGCCCGCCTCTGGTCGGAGATACCCTCTGAGATCGCCATTGACGAGTGAGCCTGGCTCCCTCCCGTAGAGCCTCAGATTTAGAGCAGCAGTCCATAAACCACATGCTGCAGTTTACTGACATCATAGACGAAAGATGAAGGGTTTTGTTTTTTTTTTTTGGCTTTAAGTTTAAAATGAAATTAAGCGCTTGGCAAATATTATTTCGTTGCTCAAGAAAGTAACGCATTAGCACACGCCTGTTATCCCAACGGCTCCGGAGGCTGAGACAAGAGGATTGAAGTTTGAGGCCAGCCTGAGCAATTTAGTGAGGCCCTAAGCAACTTAGCGAGACCCTGTCTCAAATTAAAAAATAAAAAGGGCTGGGGATGTGGCTCAGTGGTAAAGGGGCCCTGAATTCAAGTCATAGTACCCCCCCAAAAAAGGAAGAGATGGCATGATCACATTTTTATCCCTCTTGTTGATGTCATATTCTTTACCATTGCAAGGGCCTGTGTGCCAAGATCAAGGAATGTCAGTGAACGAGGTAGAGGATTTGCCTGTGTGCTAGTGGGACTGGCAGGGACACATAGGTGACGAACATGTGTGCTATGGAGGGAAGAATGAACTGGGGTGCAGGGTTGGGAAGCATCAGGGGACGTTGGCTTGGAGCTGAGCCGCTGGGAGCAACCTGACCTTCTCTCTGTCCCTTTCCTCGCAGCTACGACAGTAGCGGGGCATCCAGGGATGAGATCAAGGAGCGGTTTGCACAGACCATGGAATTTGTGGAGGAGTATTTAAGAGACGTGGTTTGTCAGAGGTTTCCTTTTTCCGATAAGGAGAAAAACAAGCTTACATTTGAGGTAACGCACCAAGGATGGTCTGTGTGTCATAGCTGCGTTTTCAGTGCTCCTTTCTCTGTGGGGCCAATAGAACATGTTTTTATTATGGAGTTCTGGTTTTGTAATGAAAAGGAATTTCCACTTAGTTTTGTTCCACAATAGATAGAGCCAGTATCAGTTCCTTGGCTCAATAGTGATTCGGCTCTTAAAAGAAAAACACAAGGTGAATTGGATCACATTAAAATGGTAGAACATTATTTATGCTCGGTGCTTTGTATTAAAAATGTCAGGAGAGCCAGGCACTGTGGTGCATGCCTGTCATCCAGCTACAGGGGAGGCTGAGGCAGGAGGATCACAAATTCAAAGCCAGCCTCAGCAACTTAGCGAGGCCTTGAGCAGCTCAGCAAGACACTGACTCAAAATAAAAATTTAAAAAAGGTCTGGGGAGGGGCTGGAGCAGTGGCTCGGTGGTTATAGCGCTTGCCTGGCATGTGCAAGTATGCGAGTTCAAACCCCAGCACCACGCACACAACAAAGTCTTGGAGCAGCGAAAGACACATGAAAAACTAAATAAAATTGATTCTTTCTCTTTCTTTCTCTCTCACTGTCCCTCTCTCTTAAAAAAAGGGGGGAAAAAAGGTCTGGGGATGTGACTTAGTGGTTTAAGCACCCCTGGGTTCAATCCCTGGTACCAAAGAAAAAAGAGTCAGGAGAGAAGAACTCTGTCCTTGGGGACTGTTACAGATTGATCATTTGAGTATCAAGAATCCTTCACGTGTTTCTGGGACCACTTCTGCCTTTTAGGGGTTGCATTTCCAAGGATTGCGGTGGTGTGATCTGTGTCCTTGGTGGTTTTACTTAGCTTTACACACGTGGCGATGAGGCCAGTTTTTAAGAGGTAGTTATCAACACAGATGAGTAGCTCTGCAGTTTTCATTTCCTTCTTCCTTTTTAAGAAAGACCGTAAGGCAAATGCGCGCCTTCTCTCCATGAGGAAGGTCAGGCCTCTCACTTTAATTAGTGAGCATCGAGTGGAGAAGGAGACCGTTTATGTAATACCTTCTTCTTTTCCATCCGATAGGTTGTGAACTTGGCTAGGAATCTCATATACTTTGGTTTCTACAACTTCTCCGACCTTCTGCGACTGACCAAGATCCTGCTGGCCATCCTGGACTGTGTGCACGTGACGACCATCTTCCCCATCAGCAAGATGGCGAAAGGAGAAGAGAATAAAGGTAACAATGCTGAAGAGTGAGTATCTGAGAAGCCCTCCCAGCCTCCCTGTGCTGCCCCACCCTGTGACGCTCATCCCCCTCCTCCCAGCTCTTCAATGTGAACATTTCCAAATACACAGAGCTTCCTAGCCCCTGGCTTGCACTCAGCCCTCCTTAGTAGTGTGCTTCTCCGTCCCATTCATCTGTGAGTGTCTACGTGACTGTTTTATTGAACCATTGGAAAGTTACCTGGCATTTTGAATGTTTAGCTCTCAGAATAACTCATCATTTGTCCTTGACGTTCACGGGCCCTTGATAAAACTCACATAGGATGAAATAAAACCCAGGCTGAAATCTCGGTATCTGTGTCCATTCCATGAATAGGAAAAACTCCCTTTAACGCTCACTTCTTCTTTGGTTGTAGGAAGAAACATAATCAGTGCTTAGTAGGTCTCATTGTTCAATTCCTGCTTAACTGGTTTTCTGTAGCTAGGATAGAAGAAGTATTTTGACTTTTCTCCCCCTGTCTGTTAAGCCCTGTGCTGGGTCCTTTGCGTGCGTGATAATACCGTTTTATTCTGTGGCTGTGGGTGTGGCTCAGTGGTAGAGCGCTTGCCTAGCATGTGCAAGGTCCTGGGTTCAATCCCCAGCACCAAAAACAAAAAAAGCATTCTCATATACATGTGAGGACATAGGGCCTGCGAAGTAATATAATGTACCCAAGATCCGGCAGCTTTTGGGAGGACTCGTGCCTGGTTGATGCTTTGTGTTGTGCACATAGCTACTGATGAACAGAATTTGGCAGGTGAATTGATCGACTCTTGGGATGGCAAACTCCAGCTTCTCTCCACTGCTCTCAGAGTCTTAAAGTTCTGGTGGGTCCTCACCTCTTTTAGATTCCTGGGGCCCCGAGAGTCAATTGCAACAGAGACATGTTAAGTAGCATTTCAGAGGACTCACACCCCATGCCGGGTGCCCCAGCACTCTGGAGACCTGCTGACCGAGGTCTGCCCGGCCCTTTCTAGGCAGTAACGTGATGAGGTCGATCCACGGCGTTGGGGAGCTGATGACCCAGGTGGTGCTCCGGGGAGGTGGCTTTTTGCCCATGACACCCATGGCCACCGCTCCTGAAGGCAATGTGAAGCAGGCGGAGCCAGAGAAGGAGGATATCATGGTGATGGATACCAAGCTGAAGATCATTGAGATACTCCAGGTATGGGATGGGGCTGGAGGGCACTCCCCGGGGGCCTTATCACATCCCCAGTCTCTGCTTGCACAGGAGGAAAGTGGCCAAAGCTCTCGCTCATCCCTTCCTTTCATGTAGGAGCTGACTCCTCCTAACTCCTTCACTGCCATCCCCTTCCCTCCTCCTTGCCCTCCGGGACTTCCTGCAGTTCCTTAGCTTCCCACAATCCTGGCCTCTCTGCCTGCAGTCCCTTAGCTTCCCACAATCCTGGCCTCCCTGCCTCCACGCTCTCACCTTTGCTTAGCGTTCACTAACTCTGCTGCTCTGGAGCCTGGAGTCCCTGCTCGCAGATTAAAACTCAGTTCAGGTTTCCACTAACTTTCCAGAGCTTTCCTCCTTTCTATTCCCTCCTTTTCCATTCATTTGTTCATTCATTCAAGAAATATTTGATCTGGGCACAGTGTCACATGCGTATAATCCCAGTGACGTGGGAGACTGAGGCAGGAGGATGGCCAGTCTCAGCAACTTAGTGAGACCCTATGCAACTTAGCAAGACCCTGTCTCAAAATTAAAAAATAAAGGGCTGTGGATGTGGCTTAGTGGTTAAGCACCCATGGGTTCAATCCCTAGTACAAAAATTTTTTTTTAGATCAAGCCAATGCCAAGTCTCTTTAAGCACAGGGCCAGCAATGAATCAAGTAGATTAAATTTGTGCTGCTAAAGAGCTTACATTTGGATAGCAAGTGTAGGCATATATTTAAAAAGTTGGTGCTTAGATGTTAGAATATAAAGGAGGGTCAGGATGGGTTTGAAGCTTTTGAGGCCAGCTTGAGGGACAGTGTCTTTTTTTTTTTTTTTTTTTTTTTTAGAGAAGAGGGCACAGTGAGACAGAGAAGCAATTTTTATTTAGTTTTTCATGTGAGTTTCATTTCCTTGGACACTTCGTTGTATTGTGTACGTGGTGCTGGGGTTTTGAACTCGAGTGCTCACGCATGCCAGGCAAGTGCCATAACCACTGAGCCGTTGCTCTAGCCCCAGGGACAGTGTCTTTGATGGAATTATCAGAGAAGGTGTCTCCAGGGATGTGTTGCAATCCACGACAAACGAAATGTGCTGGCCATGCAGGTGTCTAGGAAGAGTCACAAGATAGAACAGCAAATACAGAGGTCCTGAAGTGGGACAGGTTGGGAACAGGTTCTGTTGAGGGTGCAGGAGGGAGAAGGTGAACCAGGCGGAGTGAACACACGTCACTCTTTAGGACAGTGGAGTTAAACAGCGATGGATGCATGTGCCCTCCCATTGGTGGAAATACCAGGCATGCAAGAAAACAAGCCGATGGTGGGAAGCGGGTGAGCAAGGCTGACTTCACTTCTGCAGAGGGTGCGCTCCCAGAGGGGGTCTAGAACCAAGCACTGCCCCGGGAATCCACAGAGGTTACCCTAACCTGACAGCGCTGCCCTGCATGCTGATTGGAGGAGCTCATCTACGCAGTTGGCGAATATAAAATAAGGGCGGTTAAGGAAAGGGTTACAAGTGCCCTGGGATACTGGTTAGGGAATTTTAAAAATGACTTCTTTCTGGCCTCATGGCTCCCTGACTTAAGATGGCTTCCAGCTTCAGTTACAGTAGATATGCCCACCTCATATTACAAGTTTAATTTTAATAGGAAAGAAAACATATATCTTACACCATGCACCTGCTCTTACCCTAACATAGCATGAGTCTTCTCATGAAGATGATTAAGAAATGAAAATTACCTCCATGGAGCAGATAGAGGGAGCCCAGACTGGTGGGGAGTTTAGAGCTGTAGTGAGGCCAGAAGGGTCTGGAACCTAAGACAAACCCGCCCCTGTATACGGGGTCTCCCCCGTGCCTCTGTGAGGACTTTGCACTTAGAATTTTTCCCTCTCCTTGTCTACACGTTCTCCCTCTTTTTACGATCGATTCCATTTCCCTTGCCAACTTGCTATGATGTCACCACTTAAAATACATCACAACAAAATTGAAATCCTTCATTTACTAACGGTTGCTCCCTGGCCATCTTCCTGCTTCTCTGGGCATCTTCACAGCCAGTTCACCCACAAGAGTGACATGTATTTGCTCCATCTGTCAGCTGTCTGGGTGCCCTTTAACCCGTTCACGTTGACACCTAGCAGTTAACCGCCATAGCGGCACTTGGAGGCTCCGGGAAGACACCAGGTGGAATGTTCAGCAGCCATGTGGAAACTTAGAGACTTTGGTGCAAGGCCAAACGTTGGTCTGTCTGGGGGAGGTGACAGCCCTGAGATTGGGTAGGGCTCCTAGAGGGCTAAGCAGAAACAAGGACAGAATGGAAGGAAGATGTGAGCTTCTGAAACAGTGCAAGCTGGCTGAGCTTTCTTTTTTAAGAGAGAGGAAGTGAGAGAGAGGAAAGAGAGAATCAGTTTTATTTAGTTTTTCATGTGGCTGTCTTTGCTACAACACTTCGTTGTGTATGCGGTGCTGGGGTTTGAACCCACATCCTCACACATGCCAGGCAAGCTCCATAACCGCTGAGCCACTGCTCCAGCCCTGATCTTTCTTTTTGATTCGAGCTGCCATCCTGAGAGAAGTAACCCTATGGGAGTACAGGGTGAGAGAATTCAGAAAGTCAGAGAAGTGGGAGCCCCAGGGTTTGTACCTAAATCAGAAGAAGCACCCAGAAAAGTGTTGAAAATATAAACCATTCTCAGGAGTAAAATAAAATCCCTCTCACCTCTCTCACGTTCAAAGCTGACAGCTTCGCCCTCCTGGTTAGGCCCAGAGCTGGTGTTGAGCACTTGCTGAGCAGTCACAGGGCAGAGCATTGACTGAGCCGTGTGGCCCTGCAGTTGTTAACTGAATTGCCGGTCGCTGAAGTTTACATTGAAAGCTAAGGTGCCTTGGGCCCACTTGGTATGTCCCGTGGAAGCCCTGCTGCTGTTCACACGACTGTTGAAATCTAAGCCAAATATTTGGCTTACTGAGTGCTTAAGGTAATGACACAGCTGGTGCCAGGCCCTGCCAGCGTGCAGTGGCTTGGCGAGGGGTGGAAGGTGGCAGTGAATGTAACCAATCTGTTTCCGTTTCCACTTCAATCTCCAGTTTATTTTGAATGTGAGACTGGATTATAGGATCTCCTGCCTCCTGTGTATATTTAAGCGGGAGTTTGATGAAAGCAATTCCCAGGCCTCAGAAACATCCTCCGGAAACAGCAGCCAAGAAGGGCCCAGTAACGTACCAGGTTAGTGATTCCGGAATGCAGCGCCAACCATGGAACAGGACCTGGGGGGCAAGGGATCCAAACAGAGTCTTCTAGAAAAAAAGAACGTCAAACGTGACTGCCGTTGAGGACAACCGTGTTTGAAGGACAAGATCCCGAGACTTACTCTTTTGGGATGGAAGAGTAATGGAAAGAACCTGCCTTTCTTCAGGGTTGATCTCTTTCCTCCTATCCTGGGGACTTAGGACAGCTGAGGTTTCTAGTGTTATTGTTACCTACAGAGTACCCAGAAACCAGAGTGACAGAGCCTTCCTCCATGAGCAACCTCCCCTCTTGCTGGAAGTTTTTCCCTGCACAGGAAATGGTGGAGAAGGGTTAGGCGAAGGGTGATGGTAGAAATAATTCACCTGCAGAGCCCATGCGTCCTTGGGGTGAAGTCTCCACAGTCCCCTTTAGGAAGAGGAAAGATGGCAGCCCTGGGACTCTGGATGGTGTCCTCTGGGTCAGCTTGCCCCGTAGCCTCGTAGTGTGACATTCTGGAATATTCCAGGTTGGCCTAGAAGCTTCGCCCTTCAAAGCTTGTCCATTAGGTTCACCAGCCTCACGTGCATCTAATCTTATGTTCTCTAACTTTTCAGGGGCTCTTGACTTTGAACACATTGAAGAGCAAGCCGAGGGCATCTTTGGAGGAAGGAAAGTATACTTTCAGTTACTGTGTGAGCTGCCGCTGGGATGTGCAAGGCGGCTCTTCTCCAACTCCAAAGGGCTGTTCCTCGCCCACTGTAGTCCTGGCCGAGTTCTAAGCTCTCAAGTCACTGTTAGGTGGCTTTGCCTATGCATGTTTCTTACCCTGGACAGAAAGGGTTTAAGGAGGTGTCCCCCAAATGCATACTTTACAAGATTATGTTTATTTTATTTTATTTTAAAGAGAGAAGGACAGAGAGAGAAACAATCAATCTTATTTAGTTTTTCACGTGACCTTCATTGCTCCAACACTTGGTTGTATACATGGTGCTGGGGTTTGAACTTGCATCCTCACGCATGCCAGGCAAGCGCCGTAACCGCTAAGCCACCGCTCCAGCCCGCAAGATTATGTTTAAATGGTGAGGAAGGAACAAAAGGAAAAGAGGGAGTCCAAAACAGACCTTATAGCCTCACATGCTTCTGCTGATGGGCTGAGGTGTTAGCCACGCAGCAGGGGAACACAATCTGTTTTTTCATGGTACCCAGGACAATTCCCTCTTAGAATATCACACCGCTCAGCTTTGGCTGCAAATGTTATTGCAAACTCATATCTGTAAACTAAGACTTGGCATAGCACCTATCCCATAGTTCCCATAAATAACACACTCCAGGGGGATTATTTGTCCTGCATAACAGCAGTCAGTTTATTGCCTCCCAGGGTTCTGGGGGTTGGCTGCAAGGTTCTTCTGCTGGTCCCTGTTGGGTCCATCAGGCTTCTCGGATGAGGCGGTGACAGGGGCTTGCTCAGCCCAGGTCCCGCACTCACCTCCCTTCCGCCTTGGAGGGTATGTGTAAGGCTGGGATCTTTCTCCCCGCTACTCTCTTTACTTGGAGAGTTTGGGCTTCTTGAGAGCTTGGTGGCCAAGGGCAAGATTAGATTTTCCAAAAGGACGAGCCACCTGCAAGGGCGAATTAAGCGTCTGCCTGCGTCGTGGCTGCTGATGTCCTGTTGGTTAGAGCAAATCCCACGGCCAAGGCCACTGTCGGTGTGGAAGGTTCTGGATACGGACGTGAACACTGACGAGGCCCAGTTTGTTGGGAGCCATCATGTTACCAGTCTGTGCTTACTGTCAGTCCTGTGAGATTGGATCACAACGTGCAGTAGGCTGCTGATCTACGTACTCTAACGCACGATGTTGGTTTCTTGATCTTACTGAGCATGTATGTAGACGTCAGCATAACAGGTCCCCTGTGCCACGTGCCAGCTTGGATCTGCAGCCATGCAGTACAGTATCCACAGGTTCAGCTCCTGCTCTGCTCTTGTTAGCCTACAACACACACATCTCACTTTGTCATTTGTTTGACTGTTGACGCCACATCGGTGCTGACAGTAGTCAACCCACAGTGCCCAGTGGTGGGTGGTCCGCCATTTGGTCCAAAGTACACTTATTAATTCTTAATCACACAAATGTACAAATTACTATGTATTGAGATAAGATGTGATGATATGATGATTGGTCCAGTTTGAAGAACACTGAGTTTTATTGGTTCATGGTAACCCTTCTCCAAGTGGAGACCTTAGGGCTTGGCCACACTGCTAGTTAACAGTTTGTAACCAGATAAGTACACAATCGTCATGATTTGGACACTTTTGTATGTGGTACTAGAGATTGAACCCAGGGGTGCTCTATCTCTGAGCTGTATCCCCAGCCCTTTTTATTTTGAGACAGGGCCTCACCAAGTTGCCCTGACTGGCCTCAAATTTGCAATCCTCCTGCCTCAGCCTCCTGAGTCACTGGGATTACAGGTGTGCACCACCATGCCTGGCTTGGTCTGGGCATTTTTATGGCCATTTGACATGGCTCCCATGTACAAGTGCGTGATTGGTGGACGTGGCGTAGGCCTAGGTATCTAATAGCTATGAACTAGACTTTTAAAAGGCTTGTCCTTGACCACAGGTGACCCAGTAAGCACTAAATTACAGGATCTTAAATACAAAGCCATAACTGAGAAGAACAATCTATTTGTACTTTTTAGACCACGTTTGAAGCCTAGCAGAACAACACTGTAATCTTGTAATCTTGTTATTGATACGCTGGTTACAATGTCAGTCTTGTTAGGGGAGTAAGAACTTTGGTCTAAACTTTGAGAGTTATAATAGCTGGGAATGGCGATGCACACCTGTGATCCCAGTGGCTCAGGAGGCTGACGCAGGAGGATCGCAAGTTCGAGGCCAACATCAGCAACTTAGTGAAGCCCTAAGCAATTTAGCAAGACCCCGTCTCAAAATAAAAAATAAAAAGGAATGGAGATGTGGCTCAGTGGTTAATGGTGCCTGGGTTCATTCTCTAGGATCAAATAAACAAAACAACTTATTTTCGAATGAGACCGTGTCTCAAAGTTTTTGTTAAAATTTTGATAAGTTTTGGGGAGTTAGTTCAGTGTTTTTTGTTTTTTAAGAAGAAAAATTTTGACAGTTATAACATGGGGATTGTCCCCTCCCCTCGCAGAGCAGCTGAAGATAAAGCAAGGTTGCAGTAGGAAAGGCACCAAGGCATGTGAGCTGGGGTAGAGGGTTAGGGACCCCAGGAGTTCAGAAGAGTGCCGGGTGGGAGCGAGGCCACCCGGCTCACTTGGCCTCTTCCCCTCCCGTGCTGCTGCAGCGAGGAGAACACCCCACTGGACCTGGATGATCACGGGGGCCGAACCTTCCTGCGTGTCCTGCTGCACCTGACCATGCACGACTACCCGCCCCTGGTTTCAGGGGCCCTGCAGCTCCTCTTCCGGCACTTCAGTCAGAGGCAGGAGGTCCTCCAGGCCTTCAAGCAGGTACTCAGGAGCGGCATGTGTGCCCAATGGCCGGGGTGCGTGAAGGCTGGCGCGGTCATCAGGTCGCTGCAAACGGTGGATTGCCTTCCTTCAGGTTCAGCTGCTGGTGACCAGCCAGGATGTGGACAACTACAAACAGATCAAGCAGGACTTGGATCAGCTGCGCTCCATCGTGGAGAAGTCCGAGCTCTGGGTTTACAAAGGGCAGGGCCCTGATGAGACCATGGACGGCGCCTTGGGTGAACATGAGCATAAGAAAACCGAGGTAAGCAGTGGCAGCGAGGGTGCCCAGGAGACGATGGGCCTCTCGAGGAAGGAGGCTTCCTGTTCTGTTTCTATTTTTTATTTATTTATTCTGGTACTGGGGATTGAACCCAGGGACACTTAAACACTGATCCACATCCCCAGCCCCTTTTTTCCCCCTTTTTCATATTAGTGCAGTATAGTTGTACATAATGATGGGATTGGTTGTCACATATTCCTAGATGCACACAATACGCAGTACAGTTGGGTCATTATCCCCCCCACCCACGCCCCCTCCCTACCTCCCTCCCATACCCTGATCCCTTGTCTCTCTTCTGGGTCCTAAATTTTTCCTAAAATACCCATGTACAGTGACATAATTCTTATACCTATAAAGAACATTTTTATATACGTGACTATAGTATATACAGTGACATAAATGCTAGGAATGTGCCTTGCTTTATCTCAGATCCAACATTTCCCCTTCTCCCTTCCTATCATCCCTTGTTATTTTTCGACGTATTTGACAGTAGGATGAAGGATACACATTTTTGTACAGGTATGCAGCGCAGCGTGTTCACATATCTTCTGCAGTCTCTTGCAGCTGTGTCTCATAAATATCAACGTTGCGTTTTTGTTCTATGGTTCTAATACATGAGTTTGTCGACCTTTCCCCCAAACCTCATCCCCAGCAGTTTTTGTTTTCATCTGGAGACAGGGTCTCGCTCAGTTGCTCAGGGCCTCGCCAAGTTGCTGAGGCTGGCATTGAACTTGTGATCTTCCATTCTCAGCTTCCCAAGCCCCTGGGATTATAGGAATGTGCCACTGTGCCCAGCCCCTATTTTGTCACTAGATACAAATGCACATTGTAGGATGGGCTTTATTTGCAGAAGATTTGCTTGCTAAGTAGCCAGTGTGACAGCTGGTCCAGGAATTAAGGTACAGAATCAAAGTTGAGCTCCATCTTCAGGCCACCCCGGACCACATAGGAGAGACGTGGGTGTTGAGTGAATTAACACCGGGGTTGCCTTGCTGACCCCCTGGGAATAAGCCTGTTCTTAGCTGTGGCCTGGCCTCCTCTTCCTGTTGAGTGTCAAAAGATGTCTTGGTGTAAAGCCAGAACGCCCATTGGAAAATAGGGCACCAGTCCCATTCTTTGAGCAGAGGTGGTGCTTACCCCAGCAAGCAGCACTCAACTGCAAACCCCAGTTGTGTTCCTTTTGGTCCCTAGGAGGGGAGTAACAAGTCCCAAAAGCACGAGAGCACCAGCAGCTACAACTACAGAGTGGTGAAAGAGGTAAGCGCTGCGCCCGGCCTGCTCCCTTCTTGAGTCTTCCGTGGAGCTTTCGTTAGCGAGGGCCGAGTTGAAGGCAGGGACCTCGTGCTTTCTTCCTGATCCTAAATTGAACAGGGAGAAAGTCGAGCTCCCAGGTCGAAGGCCACGGATCTCAGCGCCAGCTCAGAGTTGTATCTTGTGCGGTCAGCTCCTCACCTTTCACAGGTGCAGGTTTTAGAGGCACTGCGCGTTTCTGATCTTGGCGGTTTGATGAAGGATTAGTTGATGCCAAGGGTTTGTCGGGGCCCCTGGCCCACTGCAGAGATGCATGAGCTGGTTCAGAGTTGAACCACTGGCAGCTCCGTCTTTCCTTCTCTGTTCTTCCTTTCTCCCTTACACTCTCTCTTTCTTTTCACCCCAGAGCAAAGTCTTCCCATGGTCTCAGACATTGAGCTTTGCTTGTAGCGTTTGCAATGCTCTATCTGAAACTTTGCTGCTTGCTAGTGAAGCTATAATCTGCTCAGTCTGAAAAACACATTCTTAATAGAGGCTGCATCCCAGAGAGGTTGCCCTGTTTCAGGGTGGTTCTCTTTTTGGTACCACGGATTGGACTCAGGTGCTTGACCACTCAGCCGTATTCCCAGCCATTTTCTTTTCTTTTTTATTTTTATTTTTTATTTTGAGACAGAACCTCAGGAAGTTGCTTAGGGTCTCAGTAAGTTGCTAAGGCTGGCCTCCAACTTACGATCTTCCTGCCTCCGCCTCCCGAGCTGCTGGGAGTACAGGTGTGCACACGGCACCCAGCTCTGGTTTAGGTGTTTAATGTATTGTTCTCGCTTCTGCCTCCTCTGCAGTCTTTTCTTCCAGCTGTAACTCCTGGTTTTCTGAGGTTGTTTCTTTTCTCCCAGATTCTGATTCGGCTGAGCAAACTCTGCGTGCAAGAAAGCGCCTCCGTGAGGAAGAGCCGGAAGCAGCAGCAGCGACTGCTGCGGAACATGGGCGCCCACGCCGTGGTGCTGGAGCTGCTGCAGATCCCCTACGAGAAGGTGAGTGCGTCCCCCGCGCCTGCTGCCCCGTGGGGCTCCTTCAGCCCCTTCAGGGTTGGTGAAGCCGGGCAGCTGACGGGGTTGCTGTGCCTGTAAAGCAACCAACCTCAGGTCCTTTGTAGAAAGAGGCCCGGCCCGGCCTTTGCACCAGGGGTCAGATTCTGTGATGAAAGAGTCCCCGCCTTCTCCCTACCTCCCAAGCCACACTGGGAGGACTGTGTTCAGACACCGCAGCAGCAGCCATGGAAGTGCTGTACGTTGTTCAGTGCAGGTGGGAGCCTGGGACCTGCCTCTCCCTAAGGCCCTCTGGGCAGTGTTTGAAGCTGTCACGTGTCGCCTAGAGCGAGGGTCTCCTGTTTGGCTGTAGGGATCCTCCTTGTGCATGGAGATGGGATTTAGGGAATCGGAGCCTACGTCCTCGGCATGTGGTTTGCTGATAAGGCCCTTGTGAAAGGATTCATCCCGTCCTGCAGAATCCAGTGTGGCTCTGTGCTGTGCCCATTTGACGGGTGGGGAAACTGAGGCTCTTGCAGGTTTGGAGTCCAAGGGCAGCGACCTCCAGAGAGGCTGACTTGCTGGGCAGCGCACGTTAGATGAGGAGGCTGTGGCTGGGGAGGTCCTGGGTTGCGCAGCTGCACTGAGGATACTGGAGTTGGCCCTGCCGCTGGACTGCATTCCAGAAAGTTCCTGCAAAGGACTCTGCTTGTCGTTGATGGGGACCTTGTGAGTCAGGCGGGTCAGGCCCGGCTGTCAACAGCCACAAGTTGAGCCGCAAGCTTCATCCTCCTCATAGGACAGTGCATGGCCTCAACCTGGGCGTGCTTGTCACTCAGTCTCAGCTGCCGTTAGTACTAGAACTAGCAGGTCACTGTCCCTCCCTGCGTGTGGGAGCTGCCGCCATGGCCTGGTCTCCTAATGTCATCTGTTTCCTTAATGATCAAGGGACATTGATGCAGTAGTCAGTCTCCAGGCAGCCACAGCGGGTTGGAATTGGTGGTTCAAAGGCTTCACATCTCTCTGTGCCCCTCTCATCCACCCTCTCCCCCCTCTTTCTCCCCCTGTCCTTCT